>APFE031255767.1:10788-76049 GCA_000404065.3 Pinus taeda | reverse complement strand
GTTAAAAGTGCAAAGAGTGAACAAGCTGGTGAGAGAGAGATAGTATTGAGCTAAGAGCTGAAAGAGAGGTTATGCTGCTGGATTGTGGAGAGAGAAAGTGACTTCGCAAGACATGTCAGACTGACTGCCGACCCCACTAGAGGAGATTTGCAGCGTCAAGCCTTAAGTGGTTGTAATTTCTTCTCTCTTTTCTATTTAATGATAAGCGACTGTTATCATGGTTCCATTCATGTGTTCTACTGGTAATATGTGAATTGTATCCTGCTTGACTGATATATAGCTGTACGATTTTGGATTTTATGCTTGTTTGTGGGTTGTTCTTCATTTGTGCAGGTGTCCATGCGTGGAGCGCAAGGATAGCGATCGGCCAGAGTTAGAGGACAGGAGCGACACTTCTCCCACAACAAACAGCGTTGGATCCCAGGTTGGTCTCCCTGATCGACTTCTAAATTGTATAGTTAGGAACTTACATGCAACGTGATTGATTGTTGCTAGACCCCTGTGGGGCTAGTGGGATCCACCTCTGTCCGCAGAGGGGATTTACCTCCACAACACTTCCTTCAAGCTTCTCAATGTGTCTACTAAGTCAGAAGAGTGCCCAATACCATGCTGCTCATATGATCCATAAGGAGAATATCGGGAATCGTAGTCTACCATCTTGTTAGTCATCTTTGATTTCTTTCTTGCCAAGCATCCCTGTCAGCTAAAGCAAAATATAAACATAATCAACATACCTCAGTATAGTTCAAGGAGGATATCACATCTGCAAGATCAACCAAATTAGTGCAATACATATATAAGCATAATCATAACAACATATAGATATCATCATAACCATAGTCTAGTCATCAATGCATGACCATATCAACCACACATCATGATCTCATGCATGACAACGACACCCATATCAATGTATGTTTAACAACATGTAAACATTGTTGTGCATAAACAATGCCTAGCCAACATTCATTCATGACGACACATTCAACAACAACACCATCAAATTTCACATGGAGACACAACTGCAACCATGACCAACACCATGGATATGAAACAAGCACATAGACCACAAGCATAAATAACACATATGCAACCAATATGAATGCATGACCAACACACCACCTATCCAACCCAAGGGGTGAAACATGCTTTGATACCACTCTGTGGTATCAAATAACACCCAAAGAGAACAAAAACTAGACATTCCCCAAAGAGAATGGAACCCACTTTAATACCACTATGTAACACCCTCCTAGCACATTTACCCAAGTTAACCAGTCTGTTAGGGTAAACATGTGATGACAGGCTACTATGATCTGATTCAACTCCCCATGTACAGTTAAGGAAGTGGAACCAAAAAAACACAACCAATTTGACCTTCTACACATACTACAGAACCTTAAGGGGCCAACCCCTGAGGTCACTTGACATTTTACTAACTTAGAGCCTCAGCCACTCCCATGAAATGGGAATGCATGCAACTGGGACCCTCCAGTCACTCCCACAACAAGGGCATGCCAGTGACTAGGGACTTTCTCGGCTAGTTCTAAGCCTGCGAACCCAGATTCTATGCCAATTTTTTAGGGCTAGGTCTTAGGCCACTTCCCAGAACTTCATGAGACTTCAAGAAATGAAAAATAACATCGACACAATGATACTAAAGAAAATAATTGAATAAGGACTTGACCTGACCCCTACTAGCCATGACAAGCATTTCGTCAAGCATGTCATAAATATGCATTCTACAGGTCATAACAACACATATGACATATGGGTTTCATATTTATCTGAGAATCACTAAGAATCTTTGATGCCTTACCACATTAGTTGCATTATCATCTATTAGATCATATATTCATTGTATATTCAATTACTAATCAAAACACGATGAGATCCATACATCAAGTTTGTCATAAAACACATTCATAACCAACATATAACCAACAAAAATAACAAAGATATAAAAACCATATAATCCACATATAAGCCAACACAATTACACATGAAATACCAAGGAGAAGAGACTTTTATTAATGACTGAAAAGGCCAACTAGGTATGGGACTTCCACAAACCACTTGACCATAGATTGGCTGAACCAAATCTTTCTTTCATCAAATCACCCTCATGCCATATTCCAAGCATGAATGTGGGACCCATAACCAAAATCAACCAAGGCTTCCCAAGGCTAAACCACCTCACCCTCATCAATAGAGCCAAGTTTTACCATAATCCCCACCAGATCACTAGGCCCTAAATAAGCATGGATGCCACCAGATTTCTAAGCTTTACCAAAATCCCCTCCGGATCACTAGGCCCTAATAGAGACTCCACCCTATCATTTATCCTGCCATTCACTGGCCAAGAATTCCTGGGTCTGATTAAGGGCACCCACCTTTAGGCTTTACCGCATATCCCATCATTCATCGGTTGAGGATTCCTAGGCCCACCGAGGTAACACAAAATACGACTTCACTGCAAACCACAATTTGGTTTAAGGGTTACTAGGCCACAGATTTACCGCAATCCATGATTTGATTTAAGGATCACTACACCTTGTGTTCTTTCTTTCAGAGACCACCTCACTCAGTTTTGAATCCATCCGACAATCCATCTCAAACAAAATATGAGAACCCCATCACACCATGACTATCTGGAAATGGCAAGGCAAGGTTGAAAAACACTTCCAAAACCCATGCCAATGCCAACAAGAGAACCAAGAACACACATACATAACCATGCATTCCAAAACTAGTAAGGAAATCATACATGCAACTCGATACCTACAAATAATCTCGTTATATGTTTTTTATCATGCTCTTCCTTGCTTGATATTTGCTTCCTTTTGCCTTATTTTCTTTTCTTGATCCAATGCTGAAGTGCTCCAAGAAAAACCTAAGTGCCCAAGAGTGAGAGAGAATAGAGAGAGAGCTCCAAAACTGAACTGACAAAAGGTACCAACTAATCCTTAGAATCCTTTTTATTAATGAGACCTCTATTTTCTTCAATTTTCCATTATTTTATTTCATTTTCCTCCTCACATGCAACCTGCGACCTTTCAAATTCCTTTTCTCCCAATTTCATTTATTTTCATAAATAAAATTTCAATTAATGCCTCAAGCCTTTCCAAAGCCTTTGCCTTTTTTCCTTTACCAATTTCCTTAGCCATAATAAACCAAATGAACACCCACACTAGGATGTTTTGCCAAACATTCAACTTGGAATAAGTGTCCCATAACTGTGGTTATTATTTTACCTTTACTAATTTTTATTTACATAGAATTTTCACCAAGGTTGTTACATATATGTATTCTAATTCCAACATTTAATTATCGAATCCGAGATCGTAAGACTTAGAAATGAAAGCACATGAAATGTAGGATTATAGCTTATTATAAACTATGCTAGAAACTAACACTAGAAAGAAACAATCACTAAGGATTATAACTTGTGACTGGACTGTGGGACTCTAATGCTTATCAGATTTCGAATCACAATCTTTCATTACCAACAAACAATGTTATGTGGTTTTACTTATCTAGCTTATTAGGTCTTGAGACTTCAATAGTTCTAATCTATAATGATGTATATAAAATCTCATTAAACATGTTGTAGAAAAGTAAATGTGACAACTATGACCAAAAGTGTGTGAAGCAAGTAAAGAAGACAAGGCAATAAACTACAATGAATGCATTAATAAAATATCAAAAATAAATGCTAAGCAAGCTTAGAGTCATAATGATATATTGTATATTCTTATTTGTTATAGGAATCTTTTACCAAGTGACTTCAAAGCTCTTAATCAATTAAAGAATCCTAAACTACAAACCATAGATTATTCAGTATTTAGATGTAGAATATGGTTTTTAGTACCAAATTAAGTTCCAAAAATACAGTTCTAGTTATGGTACTGAATTAAGTACCGAAAATCTAAAAATTAAAATTCAAAATAATGAAGTATATTAAGAAACCAACTTCAAGATTTCTTGACTCTTAATATTGGAAAATCAATTCGAAATTTGATCATAACATGTTCTATTAACATATCTAAAAATAGAGCAATAGATCTAATACTTTGTGAAATACAAATTTAATGCAAAATTGAAAAGAAACATCAAATAAAATCTGCAATCAATAAAAAACTAAATATTTTCCTACTCTATAAATAAAAACCAGTGTGTTACCTGAGTCAAGGGGCCCTTCCGAGCATGGCAATGTGCCCAAAACTAATTCAAATAAGCAAGATGTTCAAACTTCAATGATTAATCTTCATTGTAATAATTTATCTTCTTCATACAAAAAATGTTCAATTACAAACTCATAATCACCTTTATCAGTCCTATGAGGCTCTATTTATACATAAAACCCAACGAATAAGGATAAGATCCAATCCCCTAAACTCAGAAAATGAATTTACAACTTTAGAGGAAAATCTCATAAATTTGTTTTTTTTTGTAATTTTATACAAATTAGCATTAACGAACCAACCATATCTTCTCAACCATGATTTATTTTGGGGATATGTTTCTATGGAGCCTAACTTGCCATATTTTAAACAAAAACCTCTCTTGGAATTTCCTAATTCAATTCCATGACCTCAAAAATCATGCATGAATTTGACTATTTAGATACTTTTGCAAATTTGGGTTTTGTAGAAATTTTATACAAATCTGCTTAGAAGAACCAACTGTAACTTTTAAACCGTATGGAATTTTTGGAAACAATTTGAGATCCAAGTAAATTGCTATGTTTTGCAAAAACCCATTTTCGAGATTCATGCCAAAAATGTTGGTGGAATTATATATATTCTAGTTCCAACATTTAATTATCGAATCCAGGATCGTAAGACTTAGAGATGCAAACACTTGTAGGATTATAGCCTATTCCACGATATGCTAACATCTAACACTAGAAAGAACTAATCACTAAGGATTATAATTTGTCACTGGACTATGAGACTCTAATGCTTATCAGGTTTCAAACCGCAATCTTTCATTACTAGCAAACAATGTCATGTGGTTTTACTTATGTAGCTTATTAGGCCTTGAGACGTCAGTGATTCTAATCTATTGTGATGCATATAAAAACTCATTAAACACGTTGTAGAAAAAAAAATTACATAAAAGTAAATGCCAACAACTATAACCAAAAGTGTGCAAGGCAAGTACAAAGACAAGACATTAAACTACGAGGAATGCATTAATACAATATCAAAAATAAATGCTAAGTAGGCTTAGAGTCATAATGCTATATTGTAGGTTCTTATTTGCTGTAGGAATTTTTTACCAAGTGACTTCAAATCTCTTAATCAATTAAAAAATCTTAAATTGCAAACCACATATTATTTAGTATTCAAATGCATAATATGGTTTCTAATACCAAATTAAGTACCAAAATCACAGTTCTAGTTCCGTTACCAAATTAAGTACCGAAAATCTAGAAATTAAAATTCAAAATAATGAAGTGTATTAAGAAACCAACTTCAAGATTTCTTGACCCTTAAGCCAGGAAAATCAATTCGAATTTGATCATAACATGTTCTATTAACATATCTAAGAATAGAGCAATAGATCTAATATTGTGTGAAATACAAATCTAATGCACAAATGAAAAGAAACATCAAATAAAATCTGCAATCAATAAAAAACTAAATATTACCCTACTCTATGAATAAAAACTAGTGTGTTACCTGAGTCAAGGGGCCCTTCCCGACTTGGCAACGTGTCCAAAACTAATTCAAATAAGCAAGATGCTCAAACTTCAATGATTAATCTTCATTGCAATAATTTATTTTCTTCTTACAAAAAATGTTCAATTACAAACTCATGATCCACTTTATAAGTCCTATGAGGCTATATCTATACATTAAAACTAGTCAATAAGGATAAGATCCAATCCCCTAAACTTAGAAAATGAATTTACAACTTTAGAGGAAAATCTCATAAATCTGATTTTTTTTTTGTAATTTTATACAAATTGGCATTAAAGAACCAGCCATATATCCTCGACCATGATGTATTTTTGGGATATTTTTCTATGGAGCCTAACTTGCCATATTTTAAACAAAAACCTCTCTTGGAATTCCCTGATTCAATTCCATGGCCTCAAAAATCGTGCATGAAGTTGACTATTTAGATACTTTTGTAAATCTGGGTTTTGTAGAAATTTTATACAAATATGCTTAGAAGAACCAACTGTAACTTTTAAACCATATGGAAATTTTGGAAACAATTTGAGATCCAAGTAAATTGCTATGTTTTGCAAAAACCCATTTTTGAGATTCATGCAAAAAATGTTGGTGGAATTATATATATTCTAATTCCAACATTTAATTATCGAATCCAGGATCGTAAGACTTAGAGATGCAAACACCTGTAGGTTTAGAGCCTATTCTAAGATATGCTAACATCTAACACTAGAAAGAACTAATCAGTAAGGATTATAGCTTGTCACTGGACTATGGGACTCTAATGCTTATCAGGTTTCAAACCACAATCTTTCATTACCAGCAAACAATGTCATGTGGTTTTACTTATGTAGCCTATTAGGTTTTGAGACGTTAGTGATTCTAATCTATTGTGATACATATAAAAACTCATTAAACACGTTGTAGAAAAACAAACTGCATAAAAGTAAATGCTAACAACTATAACCAAAAGTGTGCAAGGCAAGTAAATAAGACAAGATAGTAAACTACAAGGAATGCATTAAGATAATATAAAAAATAAATGCTAAGTAGGCTTAGAGTCTTAATGCTATATTGTAGGTTCTTATTTGCTATAGGATTTTTTTACCAAGTGACTTCAAATCTCTTAATCAATTAAAAAATCTTAAATTTCAAACCACATATTATTCAGTGTTCAAATGGAGAATATGGTTTCTAGTACCGAATTAAGTACCAAAATCACAGTTTTAGTTCCGGTACCGAATTAAGTACCGAAAATCTAGAAATTAAAATTAAAATATTAAGAAACCAACTTCATGATTTCTTGACTCTTAATATTGGAAAATCAATTCGAAATTTGATCATAACATGTTCTATTGACATATCTAAGAATAGAGTAATAGATCTAACACTGTGTGAAATACAAATTTAATGCAAAATTGAAAAGAAACATCAAATAAAATCTGTAATCAATAAAAAACTAAATATTTTCCTACTCTATAATTAAAAACTAGTGTGTTACCTGAGTCAAGGGGCCCTTCCGAGCATGGCAATGTGCCCAAAACTAATTCAAATAAGCAAGATGCTCAAACTTCAATGATTAATATTCATTGTAATAATTTATCTTCTTCATACAAAAAATGTTCAATTACAAACTCGTGATCCCCTTTATCAGTCCTATGAGGCTCTATTTATACATAAAAACCAATGAATAAGGATAATATCCAATCCCCTAAACTCATAAAATGAATTTACAACTTTAGAGGAAAATCTCATAAATTTGTTTTTTTTTTTTTTTTGTAATTTTATACAGATTAACATTAATGAACCAACCATATCTTCTCAACCATGATGTTTCTATGGAGCCTAACTTGCCATATTTTAAACAAAAACCTCTCTTGGAATTTCCTGATTCAATTCCATGGCCTCAAAAATCGTGCATGAAGTAGACTATTTAGATACTTTTGCAAATTTGGGTTTTGTAGAAATTTTATACAAATCTGCTTAGAAGAACCAATTGTAACTTTTAAACCGTATGAAATTTTTGGAAACAATTTGAGATCCGAGTAAATTGCTATGTTTTGCAAAAACCCATTTTCGAGATTCATGCCAAAAATGTTGGTGGAATTATATATACTCTAATTCCAACATTTAATTATCGAATCCAGGATCATAAGACTTAAATATTCAAACACCTGTAGGATTAGAGCCCATTCTAAGTTTATGCTAACATCTAACACTAGAAAGAACTAATCACTAAGGATTATAACTTGTCGCTAGACTATGGGACGCTAATGCTTATCAGGTTTCAAACCACAATCTTTTATTACCAGCAAATAATGTCATGTGGTTTTACTTATGTAGCTTTTAGGTCTTGAGACATCAGTGATTCTAATATATTGTGATGCATATAAAAACTCATTAAACACGTTGTAGAAAAACAAATTGCATAAAAGTAAATGCCAACAACTATAACCAAAAGTGTGCTAGGAAAGTACAAAAGACAAGACAGTAAACTACAAGGAATGCATTACTACAATATCAAAAATAAATGCTAAGTGGGCTTAGAGTGAGGTTCTTATTTGTTGTAGGACTTTTTTACCAAGTGACTTCAAAGCTCTTAATCAATTAAAAAATCTTAAATTGCAAACCACATATTATTTAGTATTCAAATGCAGAACATGGTTTCTAGTACCGAATTAAGTACCAAAATCACAGTTCTAGTTCCGATACCGAATTAAGTACCGAAAATCTGGAAATTAAAATTCAAAATAATGAAGTATATTAAAAAACCAACTTCAAGATTTCTTGACCCTTAGGCCAAGAAAATCAATTTGAATTTGATCATAACATGTTCTATTAACATATCTAAGAATAGAGCAATAGATCTAATATTGTGTGAAATACAATTCCAATGCACAAATGAAAAAAAAACATCAAATGAAATATGCAATCAATAAAAAACTAAATTTTACCCTACTCTATGAATTAATACCAGTGCGTTACCTGAGTTGAGGGGCCCTTCTCGATTTGGCAATGTGTCCAAAACTAATTCAAATCAGCAAGATGCTCGAACTTCAATGATTAATCTTCATTGCAACATTATTTTCTTCTTACAAAAAATGTTCAATTACAAACTCATGATCCACTTTATTAGTCCTATGAGGCTCTATCTATACATAAAAATCAGTGAATAAGGATAAGATCCAATCCCCTAAACTCAGAAAATGAATTTACAACTTTAGAGGAAAATCTCATATTTTTTTTTTTTTTTTTTTTTTGTAATTTTATACAAATTGGCATTAAAGAACCAACCATATATCCTTGACCATGATGTATTTTTGGGATAGTTTTCTATGGAGACTAATTTTCCATATTATAAACAAAAACGTCTCTTAGAATTTCTTTATTCAATTCCATGGCCTCAGAAAGCATGCATGAATTTGACTGTTTAGATACTTTTGCAAAGATTCTAGGTTTTTGTAGAAATTTTGTACAAATATGCTTTTAAGAACCAACTGTAACTTTTAAATCATACATAATTTTTGGAAACAATTTGATATACAAGTAAATTTCTATGTTTTTCAAAAACCAAGTTTCCAGATTCTTGATATTCACCACCAAATGCACGAAAATTGAGGCAGAACATGGTAGTTTCAAATTTGTTACCTATTTTTGGTTGTAGCTTAAATCATGTGTTAGGATCCCACACGTGTGAGATGGATATATTCCAAGGCTTGTACCAACATATTCAACCCATATGACACCTTAGTTACCATGCTTTGAGAAAGAAAAACATATTTTATAATTTTGACTCTTTTTTTTCCTCCATTCCTACAAGTGCAAAATTAAGTACCAAACTGATGAACTAAAACATAGATGAAATTTTTGTAGTGGAACATATTCCTTGGCCATATAACCACATTAGTAATCCATCATTGATAAAACCATATTAAAAACTCATTTAATCATTAAAATACAAGAAATTATTAATAATTAACCATAAGGGAAAATGAATGCATTTAGTGCAAATTGGTAATATAATAGTTACGGAATATATTGTAAGGGTATGAATATGACTTGTAAATGGAAGGTTTGGATAGAAAATGTTATAACATATATGGGGTCCAACACTTCCTACTCTCCTCTCTCCCTCTCCCTTGTTACTCCCTCTCTCTCTCTCCATCTCCCTTGCCACTCCCTCTCTCTCTGTATCTCCACATTTCTCTCTCTCTCTATATGTCTTTCTTCTTACCTCCCTCTCTCTCCCCCTCCTCTCTTCCTCTCTCTCCCACCTCCCTCTGTCTCTCCCCCACATCACTCACTCACTCACTCACTCACTCTCTCTTTCTTGAGCTTCGTCCTTCAACTTTGTTGACTATCTCCCTCTCCCTCATTCTCTCTCCCCCTTCTCTCCACCTCTCCTTACTTTTCTTTCTATCTCACCCCCAAACATGCACACTCTCTCTCCATCTCTACCTTGTCACTCTCTCTCTCTCCCTCCCTCCACTTTTCTCTTTCTATATGTCTTGAACTTCTTCCTTCCGTATCTTTTCCTCCATCTCTCGAGCTCCCTCTCTTTCTCAAAGATTCTCTCCTCTCCCTCTCTCCATTTTTGTGCCCCCATCTCTATCTCTTACCCTTATCTCCCTCTCTCTCACTCTATATGTCAAAAAATTTAAAATACTTTGACAATTAAAATATTATGTTTAAATTATTTTTAAATTTTAATTTTGATGTTGTACAACAGTTTATTTATTTTTATATAATACATATTTAAAATGCAACATTTCAAATGTGTGTTGTACATTCACGTGGAAGGAAAATGATAATTTTCATAGAAATATTATCTAAAATTTTCCAAAATATTAATATTCTAGCTACTTCCATCAAAGATACATAGAGCGCTTCATGTCTTCCAATTGAAACTATTTAGGTTTTATTTATTTAAAGGTAGCTTTAGGTTATGATTACTTTAGGATTTTAAAAACATTATATATTTTATTATGTTAGATTAATACAAAAATTAGGTTAAATAAAATTAACATATTAAGTGAGCTTGTATGACTCTTTTTGTGTTAATAATTCTTTTGTTGATCCATAGTGTATATCAACCACATTTATTAATATGGTTGTGCTAGTATATAATTATAATATAATGATTTTTATATTATATTAAAGTTAATAATATTATATTAATCCAAAATAATAAATTTAATATTAACATTAAAATATATTAATATTGTCATAGGATAAAATATTTTTGAAGAATGGACATAGCGCAAACTAGGTTTTTGGCTTCCTGCAACAACAGACATGGCGCCACCGAGAGGTTGGGGTTCATTGTTCTGGATCGTGGGGTCCCAAGTCAAGGGGAGATTGTTCATCGTGTAACAATTATGGATGGGGTCTTTGCTTTCCCCTTCTGGTGGAGTTTCCTATGGTTCTACCACGACAGGCGACGAGGGAGCTATATGGAGGTAGGGGTTTTGACACAGTTGCGGACAAATTATTAAAGTTTATACCAAAAACTGTTTACTGGAACAACAAAGAGGCAGAAAGTTGGATGTCGTGCTTTGTCGACACATTTATGTTGTAGAGCGGGCAGCTTGGAGTTGCTGCTAATGTTTCTCTTAGGGGCATGAGAGACTGGTTCTCTCTATCATTCGTTGATGCGTATGATTGCAAAGACTGCAGGATACCTTCTGGGCCGTCATCTTACAAATTTGTTTGATGGACATGCAATGGTCAGGCGCTGCATGCAAAGTAAAAGGACATCTCCAACAATAAAGGGAAAAGTTTGATGAAATGAGCAGAGACTGAATAGAGCACGGTCCCATACAACTTAGAGGTTTGGACCCAATTATCAATCATAGAGCAAACCAACATGAGATTAAATAGGGGACAAAAGTTCGGAGGTGGCAACAGAGGTGTGACCTACATCCAAAGGATTTGTTTAAGGTTTTTATCAAAAATATTTCTGGGAAATCAATAATATTATGGGTCTGGAGCACGGATCAAGTGTCAGATCTGAAGCAAAATGCACAAAATGTCATAGGTATTTTTGTTTCATTTCAAAGTTTGATTTTTTTTTTTGGGGAAGGTGTTGTAGGAAGAAATCATTTTGAAAGACTATGGTATTCAAAGGAACTCTACCATTATCTAGAATCTTCGACTACAAGGAGGTGCCCCATGAGTAAGCACATCAACCAGATCAACATAGCCAGACAAGGGACAATTTTATTTCAAAGATGTATTAAGAGGGAAAGCTAGCACTCAGGACAAACAAATCCCAAATTTGAAAATTCCAGGTCTGTATATAGTAGAAAAGATGGAAAAAGTTCCAGATTTGTCCATAGAACTACCAAAATTAAGTGGTCTCTTCAATACCTTACAAGAACAAGCTATCATTTGTCGATTTAATGGTTTTTGGCCCAAATCTGAAGATCTAAGTGAGTTGATGTACCTCAACTGGACTATATATTGTGACATTTATCTGTGTGCAAAAGTTTCTTTGTGGTTAGTCTGATGCCCAAAAATATTACAATCATGTTACAAATGACGAACCATGGTTCTGGGGAATGGTGGGTCTCTTCGTAACCCCATGGTTCCCTGGCTTTGACGCAAACTCAATGGTGGTTTCAAAAATGTCGGTTTGGGTAAGGCTACATAATGTACCACTGCCTTTTTGGCACCATCTGGTCCTAGAAGGCATCATAAATTCCCTGGGAAGATTCCTAAAGCTAGATTGAGAAAGAATGGAAAAAGGGATCTTCACTTTTGCACCAATTTGTGTGGAGATGGAGTTAAGCAAAAGACTTCCGGAATGTATTCATTTGACACATAACGATTTTAAGTGGACACAATGTTTAGCTTTTGAAAACATAACCTTTAGATGCTGGATTTGCCACCAAACAGGGCACTTGCAAAATACATGCAAACAAAAAGAAAAAACAAAGAAGAGATCTCAAAAGCCAAAATGATGGTAATTTCCAGAACCTCCATCGTTAGATGAAGAGGATGAAGAAAAGGATGAAAGCCAACAACAACCAAAGATAGAAAAACAACAAGACTCCCAAGAGGAGGGAAAAGAAAAGGTGGAAGAACATAACAAACAAGCAGAGAATTCAAATAGCTCAAAAGCAGCTCCGAACATTGAAATCCCATTAGAGGAAAAAAACAACAATCAAGGCACAGGTGGAGTAAAGAAATCCCACATATCTGAAAGTTCTGACTCAGATAAAGATGCTCTGAACATCTCCAGAAATAATGAACTGGCAATTATCTTTGCTACTCCATCCCTTGGGGTCTAGTAGAAAGTCCAAAAGGAAAAAAAGAAAAGTCCAATTCATCTGGCAATGTGTAATTTTATTTTTTATTTTTATTTCTTGGTAAATTTTCGATGTGTGGTTTCACACACGGGACCCTTAGGACGCTTCGTGAATGCTTTATGCATCTACACAATGTAACTTTTCATTATTATTAATAGAAAGTTATTTATTTTTTCCTTGGAAAGTATATATATATATATATATATATAATAATATATAATATAATATATATATATATATAATTTAATAATAATAATAATATTGTTTTCATATATTAAATTTAATAATGATTTTGCATGACATTATAACAAGAATTCTAATAAGATTTGGAATTTTAAAATAAGGTAAAACTTTAATTTTAGATCATTTTTTTTATAGGCTCAATCAAGCCATAACGTTCGAACGAGCCCATATAAACCATTTATATTTCTCGATCGAGGGTTTACGAAACCCTCAATTGAGCTATTTGAATTTGAAATTTAGGTGCTCAATCAAGCACTTAAAGCGCTCGATCGAGCCTCTTAAGTCCTAAAATCGGCAATTTCAGCACCCCTTCTGCAATTTGTTTCTACAACTCCATTTTGTACCCTAGTGGACTTAGGGTTAAATTTATCCTTAGTTGGCCGAGTTGATCACGTTGGATTCATGAAGGAATCATCTATCTAATGGCATATGAGTTTGACATTTTCAAATCCATATGATATTTTTAATCTAATTTCTTTTAAACATAATGCTTGAATTTTTTTGAACTGTTTTAAAGAGGTTGAATAAAAAATCAATATCATAAAATATACATAACAAAAAAAATTCAAAAAATACCACCATCTTCGTTTATGAGTCCTCTTCAAAAGGGTACTTTTGGTTTTTCAATTTATTTAAATAATTGAAAAAAATATTACATGAACACACGTGTCTGCAAAATGCAATTGAAATATTATTTTGTCAACTTCGAAAAATAATAAAAAATATATTTTGCATAAATATATACTATAATATACTATATATATATATATATATATAAAATATTTTTTTTTTTAACTACTAAAAACTAATCTCTCTCTGTTAGTCATGTTCATATATTACTATATATAATAACATTTAGACTACTTTATGTTACGTGAACACAACGTACCTCTCAAGATGTGCGAAAATTTTGTAGGACAAGCATTTCGTTTAATCGAAAAATGACATATTATACAACACTAAATATTTTTAAAAAAATATCATTAGGATAACAACATAAATTTCTATAATTTGTCTTTTTACTGCGAAAGAGAAAAAACTTGAAATTTCATTGCCACATTTGGCCCAAAAGTGTAACCCATCTTCATGCTTTCACCTAGAATGTTATTCACAATGGTATCTACATAGTTATTTTGTGCTCTAGAAACATGATTGAATGAAATGGATTCAAACTGACGTGCCAAAATATTAACTCGTAGATATTTTCTAGATAGGACAGGATTACACACATGATAGAGGCCATTCAATTGCATGACAAGTAATAAGGAATCAAGACAAACATGAAGGTGAAGGATGTGATGATCAAGGGAATTAGTTAACAAACCTATCACTGCATCATATTCGGCCTGGTTATTAGTGGTAGATCCAATGCAGTCGTGATTTAGGTGGATATTGGTGGCCACCTATCTATTCCACTTAGATCCCCACCATTGTTTCTTTTAGTTTTTCAGTTTCCTTAATTGTAGCACAGTTCACTGTTTTTGGCAATGTTTTCGGGTCATGAACTTTCAAAGCAATTTTGAGGCCCTAAACAACTTTTTTTGTTATTGGAAAAGAACGAGTGGCAAATATGGGTTTTCAACTCAATATTTACTATTATTGGTTGTGGTCCTCGGATAGATATTTCTAATGAGATATCGTGTGCGTCAAATGAAGATCATATGCCAAAGCTATGACCCCAGGAAGTTGATGTACCAATTTACCCCAACGGGTCCATAGTTTGGTGTTTCATCTCCTATGGTTAGGTTTTTGGATGTTTTGGGGTTTTTCATTGTTTCTCAATAATAAATGTGCCTTCAAACCTCATTGTAACACCGTTTAGAGGCATGTAGCTTCCACATCTCTTCTTAGAGATAAGCTACCATCGCCCGAGCTAGTTTATTTCCATTCTGTACGTAAGCATATTTCAGTTCTTTGATAGTAATGAAATGAAGTTTTATTTCTGTTGCATCTCTATGTTTATGGTTATATCTATAATTTTTTGTGTTCCTGTTTAAATTCGGACCAAGTTGTCATTGGAGTGGACTAACGAATGCAAAGGGGTGAAAATTGCCTAAGTTGTCGAGGCTAGATTCCGAGAGAAGTGACTCGCACCATCGACATAACCGATATGTGATGTCGATGATGGATCCATCTAAAACACACAAGAAGACAATGAATGAGATGATGGGGGATTCAAGCTACTTAAATGTAGAAAATAAAAAAGAACATGC
Organism: Pinus taeda; assembly: GCA_000404065.3. Classification (NCBI taxonomy): domain Eukaryota; kingdom Viridiplantae; phylum Streptophyta; class Pinopsida; order Pinales; family Pinaceae; genus Pinus; species Pinus taeda. Next base: position 60,599 of record APFE031255767.1, on the reverse strand, counting down.
ATTTTAATGGGAAATGTTATGGGTAGAATTTATTCAGATAAAGTGCATTGCAAGGGTTAGGAAAAATTTCTCCAACTGGGCCCTCTAAAAGGTTTGCTCCCTTTCCAAACACTTATGAATGATACAAGGACAGAGCAATAATGGTTCAAACTTCCCATGCCCTAGGACATCATGAGCTTGGTCATAGACAAGAACAAGATCACGTTCATGAAATGTACGAGGGTGGACTTTATGGTCATACTGAGCTTTGGTGCACTTTTTGGCCACTTCAATGGTTTGCAAGGCAACACGGTGGTCTTCATTGGCACACTCACGCATGATGAGTCTTTGTTTTAATGGTTGGGTGCCTAGGAGGAGTTCGACAACAAGGTGGAGGGAGGGGATTTCACACTTAATCGGTGAGACTGCCTCTTGCCTATAGAAAAGGTGGAAATGAGTGAACCCAAACAATTTTGACAGAAGTTCTAAAGGCCGACAATGAAGGAAATAGTATAAGGTTCCAGTTGGTATTTTGTTTATTCACTTTCAGCTAAAGCATAGTTTTAAATATTTTTTTGACAACTTGAACTTGTCCATTACGTTGGGGGTAATCAGACGATGGATATTGGTGTTCAAAACTCAACAATGAAGATAACTCACACCATATTTCATCTTCCTATATTAAGGCCCCAACAACTGAATAAGTGGAAGCTGAGATATATAAGATGAAATCCCTCTCAAAGTTATGTGTGCTAATCAAGGGAGCAAAGGTGAGAGCATGCTTGAGGGCGTCAAAATATTGTTGAGCTTAATCATCCCAAACAAATGGAAGTTAGATCGAAGGAGTCTAAGAAACCCATGAGCAATGGTGGCATAATCAAGAACAAACCATTGAAGAAAATTGGCTTTACCTTGAAGGCTTTGTAACTGATGAAGGGTGTAAGGAGGAGGTTTTTCAAGAATGGATTGAACTTTAAGAGGGTCAAGAGTGATACCATCTTTGGACATAATGAAGCCCAAAAGTCGGTCAGTGTGAACACAAAAGACACAAACAAAGTTACCGATCAAACGAGAACTATTACCTTAAAATGAGAAATTTAGCTTAAAAAACCCCCAAAAAACATGAAAAAATAGTCTGTAAACGAAAAGTGTTGATGCTGGAATAACATTTTCTTTTTCGGGGGTAAACTTTTAACCTTTTTAAAAATAACAGTAAAACCAATTTTTTTGTGTATTAAAGATACCTGAAAACGAAAAGTGTTGATGCTAAAATTACATCTTCCTTTTTTCGGGGTAAATTTTGAACATTTTTTTAATATTGATGTCAAAGATAAAATATCATGACTTCGAAAAACTTTAAAGTTCCAACGATTTTCAAGCATGACATTAAAGATAAAATATCATGTCTTTGAAAATCCTTAAAATTCCAACGATTTTAGGCATGGAATTAAATATAAAATATCACGTCTTTGAAAAACCTTAAAATTTCAACAATTTTCAGTCATGGTGCTAAGAAAAATTATTTATAAATGTTTTCAACCATAGCATTAAAGATAAAATATCACGACTTAAAAAACATTAAAATCTTGACAATTTTTCAACCATGGAATTAAAATCAAAGATTGTGACTAGAAAAAAACCTTAAGTTTTCAAAATATTTCAAACATGACATTATGGAAAACATTTATGACTATTTTTTTTTAAATGAACACCTGAATGAAAGAGTCATTAAACCACGTTGAAGGCACTATCGGGAGACACAGATGAAAAGCTAGGGTTTTAAGGCTTCTACAGGTGTTGAACTCCATGGAAGGGCGCAAAGGAGGGAGCTCCACTCCCTCCTACAGGCAGGCCGTTGCCAGTCGAGGTAAGAAACCAATAGAAACTGTCAGAGATCCTTCAGGAGAAGGGAAAAAGAACATGGAAGAGGAGCAAGATTTTACCAAATCAAGGGAGAATAATAACACAAAAGAAAATGAGGAAGAAGACAAGGAACATGGAGCAAAAAACAAAGCACAAAAGGGGCCATGTAAACCCAAAGCTGAGGTCACACCCAAAGTAGTTTTAAATGATCTCGCTCTGCAGGTGCATAGGGACCACATGCGGACATATGCTATCATTTGTAAATTCATGGGATTATGGCCCACTGAAAAGGCATTGCAAACATGGATTAAATACCATTGGAAACCAAAAGGAAGCATAGACCTACATCTTGGGTCAAAAGGTTTCTTCACTGTGGTCTTTACAAATATTGAGGATAAAGACAGGGTGTTTGAAGGAGGGTCCTATTTCTATGCAGCAGCAGACCTCTACATGCGGTCGTGGATGATGAATTTTGTCCCGGAGTGAGAGACTTTCACTTTAGTCCCCGTCTGGGTAAGACTCTACTCCCTACCTCTTGATTATTGGCAAACATAATCGTTATCTGTCATAGGAAACAAATTAGGGTGTTTTGTCAAAGCTTCTGAGGCCACCAGAAGGGGAAAATACACTTCCTTTGCACAAATATGTGTGGAGATGGATCTCTCTGGAGCTCTACCGTAGATTATGAACATATTCCTTTTAGATGTCGCAGGTGCCATGAGCATGGGCACTTATTTAGAGACTGCCCTCTCAGTAAAATAGAGAACAGAAGTAAAGCTACCACAATGAAAGATACTGAAGGTTTTCACAAAGTGGGACATAGAGAAAAAGGGGGCAAAAGTGGGCCAGAGAAACATCAAACAGAAGGGAAACAAGCTAGTCTGAATAGGTTCCAAGTACTCGAAGAAGAAGAAGAGATAATAAAAGTAGATCAGGTAGTGGAAGGAAGCCCTATGTAGAAGGAGAAAGAAGAAGACAGTGAACAAACACAGGATATTAATAAATAGAAATAGACTATGCTAAGCGATGTAGAATTGGAGATGGACCAAGAAATGACCGAGAGTGAGATGGAAATGGAGGACCATGAACTGCAGGAGATTCTTGATAGCGAACACCTAGATCTGGAAGGGTTCTTGAAACAGGGGACCATGGGAGGAGTAGACTCATTACCTCAAGAATATTTCAATATAGTACTGTTGAACAGGTAAATCCCCTCTGCGGACAGAGGCGATCCCACTAGCCCAAAATGGGTCTAGCAACAATTAAACAACGCTAACACGCAGGTTCCTAATTGCAAAATAAAGGCCAAGATGAGAGCCTACCTCGAATCCAACGCTTATATTCGTAGAAGGGTTGTCGCTTCCGTTCTTTTGCTTCAGCTGGTCACAATCCTCACAATCTCCGTGAATAGACACCTGCACATGCAAAGAACAAGACAAATACAAGCATAAAATCTGGTAAATGCAACTATGTATCAGTCAGAAAGGATACAACTCAAACATCATAATAAAGACACATGAGTGGAACCATAATGATAGTCGTCTATTATTGAATAATAGGCAGAGAAAAATACAACCAAGGTTCTGACGTTGAACCTATTCTCTGGCTGGGCGAGCAACTATGTATGCCTTGCAATAGACCTTCTCTCTCTCAGGATTCCGACAGCATAACCTCCCTATGCTTCAAGACTCTTACTATCACTCCAGACAAGCATAATCACAACTAGCATTACTCCAGAACTAGCTTGTCTAATGCATGAGGACAGACTTTTATAAATGGAGAAGGGAGGAAGATTCAATGCACCAGGACGCCCATTGTGGATCGACATTATCTGCGAAAAGCTACTGAGGATAGATGATGACTCTCGACCTCTATCAGATGGATTTTTTCCCTCAAAAGACTTCATGATCTGAAAGGAAAAAACATATGGGTGCGCGTTTGCCAAAAAATCATTACCAAACTTAGTTGGCGCGAGTGTTGTTCTAGGACAGAGCGCCAATGGGCGCGCCCCTTTTTGAGGATCTCAGTGATTGGCGCGGATAAGACACTGTGTACCTGCGCCAATGGAAAAAGGGCACTTTTCAGGGATAATTTGCAGAAGGTGTCTCCAGGGAACATGAAGTACATACTCAAGGGAACATAATGCAAGTGTTTTTAGGCTATGTCACTGCTCACAAGTCCCGGAGAGTATCCTCCAATGTACGAAAACAGGGGTAACAGGGACGGTGACCAATGGTGACAAATTACTGTGTAACAATGAGCTCTTACTTATAATGCTTGTATCAAAACGCTATTTTCTAATCTAATGCATCCTATTTTATTTTCATTGCTTCCTATCTATATATTACAAGTGAAAAGTAATTTCTAGTGAAGAAGATCAACTCATTCATAGTAGAGATCTTTTACTTCTTCATTCTTAAGCTTCTTTGTCTTAGGCTCTTTCACTTCTTCAGTAAAGTAGGCTTATTCCCAATCCCTCCTGTCCTTATTACATTTAGGACAATCTCTTCTATAGTGTCGGAATTCTTGACATCCATAACATCTTATCTTATCCATGTTCTTCCTTTTCTTTTGAGGATCGAACTTTCCAAATTTCCCTTTTCTTTTTGCCATAGCAGCATATGCTTGATTATGCTCATTTGGTCCAACATCAACCTTTGCCTTTAGTTTTGTTTCTTCGATCTTACAGAGTGACCATAGATCTTGAAATGGAGAGTCTCTTTATTTCCATATAAACTTGAAGTGAAGTTACCTCATTCTTCGGGTAGTGCATTTAGTACCATTGTGGCCATCTCTCTATTAGACATGACTTCTCCCATCTCTTGTAGTTGATCTTGAATTTCAGATATCCTGATAAAGTATGAGGCTATTCCATCTTCCTTGGATATCTTTAATTTGTAGAGTTCTTGCCTTAATGATATTACTTCTCCTGCAGTACTTACGAAAAACAACTCTACCAATTTTCCATATATAACTTTTGTAGTCTCCAACTTAGATACATATGGGATTAGAGAGTCTTTTATGGATTCTATAAGAATCCTCTAGGCTCTCACTTCTCCCTTCATGAATCTAACATGTGCTTGAGTATCTTCTTTTGGAGGCTAGGTTATTGATCCCTTGATGTGATCCATGACCTCATTCTCAATAAGGTTTAGGTCTGTCCTTTTCTTGCATGCAAGGAAATTTGCAGCCCCAACCAATTTATTGCTTTCCTTGCAAAAAGACATTTTGTTATTATCAAATATAGTCATAGACTTACTTGAGAGATTGATGCTTGCTTCCTCCTTAATCTTGATGTTGATAGAGGATTTTCTTATTGATAAGAGAGAGATTGATTCACGATTCTCCTTGAATGATTTAGTCTTCCTTCTTTCTTGAAAATGGTTTTAATACTCTTGTTGGTGTAGATTTCTTCGATCTAGGGTTTTGAAGATCTTGACCTTGGTAGCCCTTGAATCTGCTATGGTCCTTCTTCGATGCTTGATGTCTCTTGATTGGATGGCTTGGTGTTCTTCAACTTTCTTTGATCCTTCTTTGAAGCTTGATTCTTCGTGTGTCAAATTGCTTGAGTGCCCTTTCTTTACTTCAACACCTAAGCTTTGATCCCATGTTGAGAAATCTAGGGCATGAATAATTAAAAGATTTCTCTACTTGATAATTGCTTGTGATATACTTTTACTTCTTAGCTTATAGTCTTCTCTTTGTTATGTTATTATTGTGTTTTTTTCATCAATACAATTACCAATATGCACAATAAAAGACAAGTGATACAATATGTAAGCTTGTCATCCATGGCCAAAACCTCTCACCTCTTGAGAGGAAAACCCGATCAAAATTCTTCTTCTAGATCTTCAATTGACTAGTACCAAGACCATGACATAGACCCTTGACTCTAGTATCCTCCCAAGAACCATGTCACTAACCTTGATGCTCTACCTCTTCTCTGCTTCGACATCCTTCTAGATCTCGAACTGCTTTCCTCGGCTTCCTCTAGATGATCTAGATCTCTAGAATTCACACTGCTCATCTCGACTTCTTCTACAGAAACTCAGTCTAGGATTTCAATGGTCTCTTCTAGAGAAACTTGGTCTCTAGATCTCTATTTCGATCACCAGAAGAATCCTTCCTTTGTTGCCGTAGAAGAAAAATTTCCTTCACTTGCCCAAAAGAAACCTCTTCTTCACTTGCCCATAAGAGACTCTTCTTTGCTACCCCAGAAGAAACCTCTCTTCGTTGATCATAGAAGAAACCTCCTCTTCACTGCCCCAGAAGAATCTCTCCTCATTGATCCAAGAAGAAACCCTCCTTCACAATACCCAGAAGAATCTCCTTTGCTATACCTTCTTCATATTTCTTTTTGGACTCTACTTCGCACTTCTTCTTGATCAAATGATTGTTGAGTTGCTTGCCCTAAGTGAGGCCGATTATGGCTTATATATACACCTTTCCTCATGTCCTTTAGGCCAACATGATCACTTGTGGTTAGGTCGACTTCTTCTAGCGTGTTCTTCCATCATTGTAGACCGACTTGAAGAGGATAAGTGACAAGGTCTTAGAGGATACTTTTCATAGAAAAGTTTGACCTTTTACAAAGTGTAACATGACTTCATTACATGACAATGACTAACATTTTATGACTAGATGACAAATAAATACTAAAGACTCTCAATGGGAGTATTGACTAAAAAATAAAATATCTTGCTCATGAAACCCATGAAGCAAGTCAATACAATAATTTTATTTTTCTTCTTTACATCTCATTACATAAAATCATAATTACGTGTCATTATGAAGACCGAACCTAGTTACACTTTTCAACAAAAGAAACTTTCATGTACAAGGAACACCGTCAAGTACCAAAATATGTTGTTAAATGCCAAGTGCACTCTCATGTAGATCACTTTCATAACATTGCTGACATACCATCACAAAGCATCAACTACCAAAACCCTAATCATTGTCATGTATTCAAGGTATTTTCATAATGATTACTATCATAAATGCTTGTCAAGTCAAGGCATAATAAGTGTCACTGTCAAGGGCACTTACTAGATATTGCTAGAAGTCATTGTCTTATTATCATAGTTTGAGGTCAGAGTAGGTTATTATTGTATCAACCAACTTGTTGCTATCAAGAATAAATTATTGCTTCTACAAGAATAATGTCAATGTTTTACATACAAGTGGCATCTTTAACACAACTTGCAATGGTATCATAAAGTTACTACAGATTCATTATTGTCACAGTCATATGTATGAGTATATCCTTGTAACAAGAGTTCACTATATTTTACCTATTGTTCAACTTGTTTCATAATACAATTAGAGAGATAATAGGACCACTGATTTTCTCCCAAATGCCTTATTGAATTCTAAGATGTTGTCGTTAGTTTCATCAATAATAACATTATTATGTCCCCTCCTGGTGCGTTCTATGTAGGAACTATGAAAAATCTATTGATCATTTATTTTTGCATTGCCCTACAGTAACTGAAATTTGGAATCAGTTATATCAATCAATGGGAATCCTAGTGGAACCAAGCCCACCATTTAAAGATCTGCAACTTACCTCTGTTGGTTTGTTGGAGTATCTGGATAGGACGAAAAAAACTCATTTTCCAAGAGAAGGTTCCCAACTGGTAGCTATCCCACTCTCACATTACTTCTCTGTACAATTTGATCATGAATGAAGAACCTAGACAACATAGGAATATAGTTGCAGAAACCATCGATAAATATATTCCCTGGGCTTATTTCGATGGATCAGCCCAACAAATAGGATGTGGCGGTGGAGGAGTGTTACATCTTAGTGACGACCATTACTATAAGATGAAGATGGGATTAGGAAGAGGCACAAATAATTTTTCATAACTTGACAGCCTCAAACATTTCCTTAACTTTTTCCCTTGAGAAAGGATGTCAGCAACTTCAGATCTTTAGCGATTCCAAGCTTGTCATTACCTGGTTCAATCAACAATCTGAATGTCATGTGCACACACTCAGGAATTTGTTGGATGAAATTATTTCTTTAAAATCACATTTTGACTATATATCATGTCTTCATATCTACAGGGAGAGGAACCTGTTTTTCAACAACCTTTCCAAGGAAGCAATGCAAGAACCTCTTGGTTATTGGTTGATTCAAGGGCAGAATGGGCATGACTTCTATCAGTACTTCCACAGGCCTTTCATAGATCATCATGCACAGGGGGCAGCAATGCCCTAATTTTTTGCAGATCATAGATGAAGCTCCTCATTGTCTTTTTGTTTATTTTGTGCTGGTACATAAATCCATGCATCTATTTATATATATCCTGTTGTCATCTTATCAATTATAGTCACGTAACAATCAATCATAAAAAAATACTCTGTATGTGGCAATACCACCAGTTTTGACATATGCTCCTTTTGCATCATCTACAACATGTAATTTTCAATATTTTGTATAATGAAAGTTACAATTTTTCCTTGGGCAAAAAAACATTATTATGTCATGTATATCATTTAGACTTGTAGCTGTTGTAGGAGAGTCACTGATCATACATAATCAAGTATATTGTTTTGCCTCACCAAGGGTTATTGTATAAAGTATTAGTCATTGTCACGTCTCCACAACACTTGTTAAGAATATCACAAAGGTTATGTCCATAAATCTATGTTACTACCAATGAAAAGTTCACTCTATAGGAGATCATTATCAAATATCACTATTTCTTTGTTTCAAAACACCAAAAAGTTTCGTGCATTTGTCATACCAAAATGTTGAATATTACCATGTTACTCATGCATGAACTTGGTATTCCACAGTATAGCAAGTTAACTCATTCAAGATGCAAAAAAACAACAAAATTAGAAATCAATCACTGGCTTTGTGCATTTGACCCTTGAAGTTATTCAACTCAACTATACAATTTTGTCATAATTATGATGGCACCAATATTTGTCTTTGTTTGCAAAGGGATCAAAACCATGACAATGCCTTAAATCAATTCACCAATTTATCTATGTGAATGAGTGACCCTTGTTAAAAACAAGACCAAATGATTGATTCTTCGTAATAGTATTAGGCCCCCACACACACACACAGATATATATATATATATATATATATAATATATATATATATATATATATATATATATGAGTCTGTTTTGAAGGCTTTAGGGCTGCCTGTACAACAAAAAAACTACCTCATAACAAACTCTTATGCACTAAACCTTATGAGAGGTCTTGTTTCAATAAGCCGCAGAAGGAACAAGGCCTAATGGACATTTGTTGGCCTTGCAACTTTTTGCTAGTTCAAATGTTTTGTAATGAAGTCGTAAGATATCCTACAACAAACTCTTCTCTGATTTCTTTGTTGTCTCAACATAAATCGAAAGGTAATTTCAGAGTTCAAAGGATAATAACCCTTGCTATCCTTCACCATCTCATCTAATGCAATATGTTCTGCACAAGGACCGAAGTCTCTATTTCAAAGCAACAAATCTCAAAAGATGTTCATCATGTATATATACTTGGATGATGAGGTATGTGCCTTTTTATAGCTTTGGGAAGGGGTTCTTGAGGGTAGCCGTTGGAGGGCTTGAAGGAGAGTATGTAATTTTTAAATTTAACTTTTGAGCCACTTTACGGAATGTTGGCATAAGGAGGGAACCTTAGGATTGGAGGAGAAAACCCCTTTTATAGATTTGCTTCTTTTCTTAGATCATCAATGTCTTGAGAGGCAAAAACATGGCCTATATTTATACAAAAAATATGTGCCCTTAATCCATGTGAAATGGACTTTGAGTGAGGGCAAGGATGTATTATTTTGAAGGAAACCGACTTATTTTGGAAGCAAAGATAAATTTAAAATTTGAAATTTTGTCTCTTTGGAGCTAAAACCCATGATACCCTTAGTTTGATTTTAATATGTCTTGATTCACTTTTGATGCCCAAAATATTTAATTTATTGTTTGATCTATTTTACTTGATGACCTTGCCAAATCATAAGAAGTTGTATTAACTCCCTGTGGGGTTTTGACCCATTGATTGGGGTCTTCAACTTCAAATGAGAATATCTCTCAAACTAGGAGGCCTCTCGGGCCGTGCCACATACCACCGAAACATGCTGGACGAGGAGAATCCTATGACGAGGATTTCTAGGGCAAAATTTGTCATCTTCTTCTTCAAAAACTTAGAAGAAGTTAGGGGTATACCCATTGACCAAGACATTCAAACCCTAGAGCTAGGGTTTCTAACCATCCTTCAGTGGAGCTTCCAACTTGATGTAAGTCAAATAAATATAAGAGCGTTCATCAATAGTTTGACATCAATGACAGATGTTTAGTCAAAGTCAAACTCTAGGGTGGATATCAATGACAACACCATTCAACATTATATTTCTTACATTTTACTTTCTTACATTTGGTATTAGAAATAATTTTGAGTCAATTTGCTTTAATGTTGGTGCCATAAAAGATGATGAAGAGACATGGAGTGCCCCATGACACAACTATTGGAGTACAATCCTAGGTTTTCAATGGAAGAATGCTCAAGAGGCACTAGAACGAGAATTTACCACATTGAATTGTTAGCCTTTAGGTCACTAGTAGTGTTATATTGTTTATTTACCATTTATGTTGTTACTCACTATTAATATTTAGATTGTTTAACTTCAACTTTTGTTAGTGTTACATTTTTAACCTTTAACATTTAGGGTACTATTTAGTGTTTAGTTCATATGTAATCATATAGTGAAAATTGCAACTTAACTCAAACCTACATTGCAAAGGGTTTTCACTTATTTTCCTTTTTGAAAATTAAATTTGTATTTCCCTTCTATCTTGAAAAGCCTTTTTAAGATGGGACAATGATATCTATCATGGTTAATGGAGTGATTACCACAAACCACATTCATTTTGCAAATTTAAATATTTATAAAAGTTAGTGTTAATGCTTAGATTGTTTTTCAAGCGAAAACAATCTGAATCAACCTAAAACAAAGAGGTTTAACCACTATTTTAATACTGAAAGTTAATATTATACTTCACTTTATCTTTAAAGACCTTTCTGAAAAGGAAGGGTCAACCAGGTATTATTCAATGCTTAGTTCATGTTTAACTGCTTAGTTCATATTTAACTATATAATGAAAGCTACCTAACTTAAGCTAAAATGAAGAGGGCTAACAATTATTTTATATAGTGAAAACTACAACCTAACTCAATCTAAAATAAAGAGGCTTAGCCATTATTTTACTGTGGAAAGTTAATATTATACTTCATTTTATCTTGAAAGACCTTTCTAAAAAAGAATGGGCAACAACCAAGTATTGTTCAATGATTAGTTCATATTTAATTATATAATAAAAGATACAACTTAACTTAGGCTAAAATGAAGAAAGCTAATAATTATTTTTACTGCTCAAAAGTTGATATTATACTTCATTTTATCTTGAAAAGCCTTTTTGAAAAGGAAAAGACAATGGTATTTATCATAAGTAGATGTAATGACAATTACAAACCACATAGATTATATATATAAATTAACAATAATGATTATAAGACTAGCACATTAGAAATTACAATAGATGAACTAAGTAATACTTACGAGTCTTCTTTTCTTTGTAATCTAAAAATGACTATAATAATATATATATATATATATATATATATATATATATATATTATATATATATATATATATTAATTTATAATTATATTATAATTTTAATAATATATTAATCATTTTCTTTATTTAATTTAGAATTATAATTTTAAAATTAAAATTTTATGAATTTAATTTTAATTTTATAAATTTTTCATATTTGTTATTCATGTTTACATCTAAATATTTTAAAAACTTGACAAGCTTATCAATGTTTTCAACTAACCTAGTGTTCAAATTTGGATGTGGCTTAATGTTAATGAAGTTGGGTATATGTTAATACTAATAAGTAAAAAGGAAAATTTAAATCATTCATTTAAATAAATTTAAGTTATCCACTATAAATTCTAATAATTGTTGTTAGACTAAGAGTGTGGTTAGCTCTAACATAGTTCTTTAATAAACATTACGTAACAAGCTTCAACATTATGATCTAACACTATCAAACACTATAATAAGTAATTAAGTTGAAGCTGGTTAAAAGCAACACTAACATCTAATGGGTTTTGGTAGATAACATGGCTTATTTTACTTTTAATGAATATTCAACCCTGCTATGCTCCTCTGGGTGGTTGAGTCTAGTTCTCAATTTTCTTAGACTTTTTCGAGCTTTGTTTACAAAACATAATTTAAATGGGTGACATCTTGACCATTTAAGTTCCCCATCATAAATTCTAACTACTAGTTAGATCAATAGCCTGGTTACAAATGACAAGGCTCTTTAAATAAGCATTATGCAACAAAATAACTTGATTACATATGCCAAGGTTCTTTAAATAAGCATTATGTAGCAAAAGTTTTAACATCAATGTATTTTGATCAAATGTTGTATCAAGTAATTATGTTCAAGCATGGCAAAAGTGATAATGGCATAAGTTTTTGGTATTGATTAATGAAATAGGTGAATGACGAATGAAGGTTGGATTTTCGGGTTTTGGTAGACAACATGGCTCATTCATTTCGATCAATATTCAACCTTGCTTGTTCTACTCTTGCAATACGCTAGTCTCTGAACTCTGGGGTCTCTCTTCTCCTCGGGCTTCCAAGATTTTCTCATGCTTTTTTCATTTTCTTCCTATCCCCGAGCGAAACTATCAATGCAAGTGGTTAGTAACAATAGGTTATAGGTGGGATGACCAGCCCAACTAGCATGAATCATTTTCACCCTGTCCCCACGTACAGTATCAATCCAAGTGGGTAGTAGCAGTAAGTTACGAGCAAGATTACCAACTTAACTAGCATGAACAAAACTTCATACCCCTTCCGTTAATTCTCTCCAAGAACAAAGAGTTTTCCATTGCCTTCTTCCTCTCCTAATCTCCTTCTTCCCCTCTTTTGATATGGGGCAATGAGCTTCTGATAGGAGCAATGAATCTCAACGTCCATTGCAGGCTGCACCTCCAATCAAGCTTAGAAAAGACACAAAAAAACACAACCATCTTCTTGCTCTACTAAGGCATTTAGATTATAGGTTATTAACTTGGGAGGTTGAAGTATAATTTATATTTTGGATTTTCATTTTAATAAGACAAATTTAAGAATAAAAACATTTTTGTCCATTTCAACTAGGCCAATATTTGTCATCTGGGCTTCATGAAGAGATAACCACCTTGAGAATAGTTTGTTAGAAGTAGGTTGGTAGTTAGAGTAAATCATTTTATGTCTGCTCATTTTAAAATAGGCTTGCTTTGCTTTGGCCTTTCCATGTAGATAACGAGTAGGAACATATTTCCTATTATACTATCGCTCTAGCATGGTGATCCTGCTTTGTTTGACTCCATTGGCCATGGGCACTCTCCCCCTCCTCCAAAGAAATATGCTAGATATAGGTGAGGTTTTTTTTTTGAAATCTTAATACTTCAAAATCAATCATATCTTAGTATTGTTCAGATGTTGTTCACATACATCGTTCAAAGATAATTTGGTCCAAAAGTATATATGGATATGTATCATGTAAAATTTCACTAAAATACTTTGTTGGGATAGTAATGTAACTTTTCACTAAATACTTTGTTGTGATAATAATTTAAAATTTCACTTACGGCACTTTTTATCATAGCCTGCCTAGCTCAGCCCGCCCTTAGCTCCTCTATTTCATTAGCACAACATCATGGTACATAGAAAGTAAGCCTAATAATGGCAATGGGAATACATGAGAACTTTGTTGTGATAATACAAGTTATAGTGATGCTATCTAGCATCTTTATTATTTGACTTTTTTTCTATTTTTTATTTAAATCTTTATTCATATATACATATGAATGAGGCAATTTGATAAAAAAATATATTTTAACATATATCATGTAAAAGTTAATTGTAACATTTTGTTTTGATAATATATGTTACAATGATATTATTTAGGGAATCCATGAGAAGTACTTTGTTGTGATAATACAAATTATAGTGATGCTATCTAGCATCTTTATTATTTGAGTTTTTTTCTATTTTTTTTTTTAAATCTTTATTCATATATACATATGAATGAGGCAATTTGATAAAAAATATATTTTAACATATATCATGTAATATTTTGTTTTGATAATATATGTTATCAATGATATTATTTAGGATGTTAATTATTATGAATAATTTTTTAGTCTTTTGTTATTTTTTATTGTAAAAAATTATATACTCCAAATTGGATATTCATAAATTTACATAAAATATGTCAGGACAAAAAAACAAATAACTTTCGTCAAATTTTCATTTAATAAATAAGGAGATTCTGAAATTTCGAATCGAGCTTAGCTGTTTTTATGGCTCCAGTCCAATTGATATATTTTTAGATGGCTAATTCAAAATTGGATATTCATAAATTTACATTTACAAAAATTAAAAAACAGGTAACTTTCATCAAATTTTCATTTAATAGTAAATAAGGAGATTTTGAAATCCCAAACCTAGCTTAGCGGTTTTTTTTAGCGGTTTTTATGACTCCTTATATTATTCCAATTGATATATTTTTAGATGGCCAATTTCGTTTGTTTAATTTTAGAATGAAAAACAACAAAAACACTAGAAACCCACTTTAAATGATTCTGTTTTTTTCCTTATGGAATTTATTTGTAAGCCTCCCTGACTTAGACCAGCAGGCCCTCCCACTGTAGTATCTAAAGAAACGACATTTGTCCTGGTATTTATTAACACTAATTGAAGCTTAGGTGACATCACACATGTGAAATTATGATGTTTGCAGTTTGATATAAATGCGGGTTGTTCAAATTAGGTTTCTCCCTTTGAGTGTTTGTTGATTTAAAACATTGCATGTGCTTCCTTCTTTGTTTGCTACGTGCTTTGAGTTTTAAAATGGCAACTGTGGTGATTGCTGTCTGCATGTCAAATTGGGCTGCACCACATACCTAATTGAGTAAGTCAGTTCACCATATGCAGAAGCCACATTGTAAACATCATCATATGCAGAAGCCACATAGAAAATATGGATTTGAATTGCCATCTATTCTATGAATTGCTACATCAAAGAATGCCCGAAAACAAAGCCTAAGCAATATATGGGTTAACCAGTAGGGTGGATAGTATTCCTCACGATCCCACCAGTAGGATGGATAGTCGTGCTCCAACAGCATATTTTACTCCGAGGATATTCTGTATGACCTGTTAAACACTGAATTGGATTGGATTAAACAGTGTAGATGAGTTCATTTAGCTCGAGAAACTGGAGAGGCTAAAAAGTGTAACACATCATGCACTAGCTTTCATCGGTGAAATTAATAAAAAAAAACATATATAAGATTTACAGCAATGGATCTTACATTTACTTATCTGATCTGAATGAAAATTTATTCCCATACAGAATTCTATCCCTGAAAGTTTATTCCCACACAGAATTCTATCCCTGAAAGTACTTGATGCACCTTTCGAATTAAAATGAAATGATATTTTAAGGTCCACGAGACTAAAAATAGTCTATGAGGCCATTAGTTCCCTGTTTTTCGCTTTTTACAATTCAGTCCTTTTTCGATTCAAATTGATGATGAGCTGACCCAACCTGCCAAGACACTGATGCTAACATGTTCTCATAACTTTCTCTAATGTTTTTGAATGCATCACATTTCAAAATGAAATGTTTTTCTGATTCCACAGCCCCAGACATGCAAAATGTACACACACGTTCTTCCCAAGCTTCTTTAGACCTTTTCCACCATCCTGTTTCACATCGAAGTTGATGTGAGTTGGTCCTTAATTGAGCAATAAAAACCTTTGCCCTCCACGAAATGCTAGCTCCAATGAACTCTTTTTGTTGTAAATCACACGTAGAGTTGAATTCCTCAATGTAATATTTCTTCTTTCTACCCAACTCTTTTCCCCATACCTTTTTAAGAAATTTCTCCATAACGAAATCCTTTAGCTCCTTGCTATTTGTGGGACAGGCATTGAGGTAAATATTCCATTTTTGCATCCATATGTAGTTTTGTTTCATCCATTTTTTCTTCCTTTCGCTGATGTCTTCATTGAAGATAACATTAGGCCATCTACCTACTCTCATTTGTTCAATTATGTTTAGGTATCTTATGAGCCGCACCATAGCAATTGCTTCAATGGAAGTGGATCCTGTTTCACTTAACATTATCTCATAAGGTACCAAACTTTTTATTTTGAACTTGCTCATGATCAAGCGTTTTTGAATTTTCTCAATTTGTTTCCATTTTGAGACGGAAGTGCTGCTAGTCCACAATTCACACCCATATAGCATCACTGGACAAACTAGGAGTCCAAAAAGCACTTTAATCGTTTTCCAATCCCATAACTCTGCCTTCTCTACATATGTTTTGAAGAGCATATAATGCTTTCCACCCTCCTAAAATTCTCTTCTTTCTGCAGTCCTCCCAATTGAGTTTGTTGTTGGGATCGATCCCAATGTACTTGTACTCATTTACTTCTTTAAGAATGTTGTCTTCAAAGAAGAAAGTATGCTGGCTCTGCTTCATTTTATTAGAAAAAATCATTATTTTGGTCTTGCTAGTATTGACTTGCATCCCACTGCTCTACAAAAATGCTCAAAGACATATAAGCGCATTTGCAGTCCATGGGCTGATTCAGAAATCAATACAATACCATCACAAACTAATGAATGAAAATTTATTCCCACACAGAATTCTATTCATGAAAGTACTTGATGGGCCATTCGAATTAAACTAATGAATGAAAATTTATTCCCATACAGAATTATATTCCTGAAAGTACTTGATGCGTCATTCGAATTAAACTAATGCCCCAGTTAGACTGAACATTTATTTTGTTTCAATTACCATCAGAGAATGCTAATTGCAAAGACTCACAAGATTAACATAGACAATAGACTTACTGTCTAGTGATGTGCTAAAGTTTCAAACAGAGCAGATTTATCTAATAACGAACTCACTTAAGATATGAAAATATACATCACTTTGCTGTTTACCGTTTACCTCACGCTAAATCTGTGCTATTATTTGATGCAGATACCTCCTGTCCGCAAAATACAAATACTCTATTCCTTACGTGTGCACAGCGCTCTGCTTCTAGTTCCACAGAACAGTCCAATAATACTTCCCAGATTTGAAAAGAGGCTAGCGAATAACAGGGAAATATATTATGCGACACAGCATTATCATGGGGGATCAAGGAAGATTTCCAATCTCAAAACCTGTAAGTGAAGTAGAAGATAATGAGTGAGGACTGCAGGGATGCTGCTCTTTTTATAGCAAACACTTACAATATCTATGGACGCAAATTATTGAAACACTCAGGTTAGAGATGAACGATCCAAAGGGGAAAACACCAATCTTCAGATACTGAAAAGTTACAAAAATTATCATTGTTCCGTTACAGCTCTAAACCTTCCCTACACTAATAAATGGACATAGAGGCCAACATTGGCTTCTACCTAACGATCAACGCTCATTTGACCACATTCTATATATCCCCCATGACAAATATAAGCACGGAATATATATACACAGCAGAAGACAATTAGTGGGGAATGCTCTGGTTTGGCAAACACTATATAGTATATACACATAGCAGAAGACAATTTGTGAGGAATGTTTTTTTTCTAACAAACATTTTTTTTTGTGTTAAGAGGGTGCTCTCCAGTTCAGAATGGAAGAGATGTGTTATGTAAATATTTTGACTAGTAAAATTATATAAAAATAAATTAATAATTATAATAAATAATTAAACTAGTCTAGATCCATCTTAACTCCGGATCAGATCTCGTAATGTCTATTAATGCAAATTATTGAAATACTCCAGTTAAGGATGAACAATCCAAAGCAAAAATAGTGTTATGCAAAGCAAAAATGATTTACAGCACAAATTTTAAACAATCAGCAAATGCTCATAAAACTCCACAAGTAATAATCAGCGGAGCCATTTTATTAATCAATGGAGCAAGTACAATAGTATGGAGGAATGAACTTGGGCTTGCCTCAATGGCAAGCATGACAGAACCCAAGTGATAATACAATGATCTCAAATGTTGGAAATCACTGCACCTCTAATGCTCTACGCTGCCCAGAAAACTACACCGCTGGTTGGAAAGTAACTACAAGAAAACCCACTTCTACTGCTCATAGAATGCTACAAATTCAGCCGCAAACTCCTTGACCAAAACCCAGAAATGGTTTGGCCTGATTTTGACCTCCCAAAATCGACCCCCAAAGGCACTGTGCAATCCCCCAACAATTTTGCACTGTCTGCAACAAAGATATAGCTGAAAACCCCATTTTCGGTACTCAGAAAATTCTGAAACTTTATATCTGGGATCCTTGTAAAAAACCCAAAAATGGTTTGGCCATATTTTGACCTCCCAAATTCGACCTCTTCTGTGGCCCACGCCCTTCAAACATCGCCAGAAATACGCCCTGCAAGGAATGACCACAAAGTCCTCCTCCAATCTCTGAAAGGGAGGCAAGCACCATTCCAAATATTTCCTCTAACCTCCACGGCAAAGCTCAGCCTCAAGGACTGATACTCTACCCACCAAATGAGTTCCCACACACTGCCTTTGCGCTAACCCAGGTAGTGCGAAAGTCACACTGCCAAGCCAGAAGCTCAATCAGCTCCCAAGCTCTCCTAGATGCTGACAATCCTCCCTATCCTCCTCTCTGGAAAATATCACATCAATCTCTACTGCTAAGCACCACCAATGAACTTGGCCTCCTCTCTACTGTGACCCCAGTAATACGCACAACTTGGAAGGGAATGCCATTGCTAGGAATCACAATGTGATCCTACTCCTGAAGAAATGAAGAAAACCTTCCTAGGGTGGCACTTGAAGTCCCTCGAAGAAAGGGTGAGCTCTTCGCCTGAAGAACTCGTGGCAAACAACCAATGACTCGGCTAAGCAGCTTGAGTAACCAAAGAGAAATCGATATACTCCAATAAGATGAATGAAATGAGGAGAGTTACTTTCCTTATATAGATTTCGTGGAACACTTTTCCCTCCAATTGTACCTCCATCGTGGGCCCTCACTTAACCACCTACATGCAAAACTTAACCACCTTCATGCAAATTGAACTAGGGAGTGTGTATTTACCTAGTGTAGGTGGCCCCCATGTGTAAGTTAACCACAACAAAATAACTTTTCCTAATTCTAATCTCCTAATAAAAATCGAATAGGCCCCACTATCTCCAAAATTCGCCCCAAAATGCAATAATTAGTTGTTAAATTTGGACAACTAGGTCCAAACTCCATGTTCTGATGCTCAGATTAAGAGGCTAATATTTTTGTTGGATTCCTCTTTCTGAGAGGTGTAAAATCCATATAAAAATAGTCTTAATCCGATGAGCAGAACTTATATTTTGAATTTATTATTCTTAATAAATTATATGTGCAAGGTCGGTCAGTTTTGTCATGTAGGCTTACATGCCCAACAGATGTGTCACACACCCTCATTGATGGATATATATACAGGAAAAGTTGGAGAGAATTTCATCACAACACAACTCACATCTTCCTCTCTCATCTTAGAGAGTACGAGCTACTTGGAGGACGAATTTCAGCCACACGTGGGAAGGACGAAGAGGACAGACCGTACGGCTGAGCTGTAGTATGATTTTCTGCTGCTAGGGTTTTGCAGAAGTTTGACCAGCGTTGACTTTGGTCAACGCTTGGTCCAATCAAGCTGAAAACTTGTGGAAGGTTCGATTTTGAAGGCCGTACTACCTGGCACAAAAATCGAGGTCAAAGGGTTGACCGTTTTCCTGCTGCGTTGACTTTTAGCTTGCTGCCCCTGCGTTGACTTTTCAGGACAGCGTTGACTTTTGTAGAATTGACTTGGGTTGACTCATCTACTGGTTGGAGGGTTGTTGTGACACATGCTGGGCTGGCTGACCAAAGGAGACTTTGCTGGTTGAAGCATCCTGTTGACCGTCGAAACGAACACACACATTTTTCCTGTTTCTGATTTGTCTTCTGTAAGATCTGCTTATATGTTCTATCTGCATTTTGCTTAACTACTTGTATGATTGCTGTGAGAAAAGTGAAATTGCTCTTAGCATAGAACATCTACAAAACTTTACAAAGCAAAAGAAGGAAGACAAGCTTGATCCTTGCTAAGGCATCACTCATTGCATAGCATACCTCATCAGCCTTCCACAGATCAAATTTTGAGCAATTTTGAAAACTTTGGAGTTTTTTGCATTTTTGGCAGTTTTGCACCAGTCACACTGCCAAAAGCTCAACGCCCTAGGTGCTGCGCTTGTCCTAGAGACCTCCAAATGCAAAATGACCACCACCATTGGATTCAAAAGGCTAAATATAGTCAGGAAAACCACTTTGCTAAGCTTTTTTGGGTCAACTGGGCAGTCAAAGGGTCAAAAAGCACCCAAAAAATCATGTTTCTGCCTTGTTTTGGAGGCTGGTGTTGTGCTTTTGACCAGTCTTGGGAGAATCAACTTTTGGAGGGTCAAAACTTAACCATTTTGGAAACTAAAGGTAGTTCTGAAAACTAGATAGGACATGCTTTCCAATGAGCTATCTTGGGCTCAATTTGGACGTCGAGAACCCCCTAAAAAGTGGAGCTGAAGTTGGCACTGAGCTTAGGATAGTGGTGTTGCGCTTTTGACACAAATTTTCAGAGTTTCATGATTTTGTAATTTTTCTGAGTTTTGACAGTTTCACTTTGACAAATCATGTTTTTACCAATGTAATTGATGGATGTAAATGTAATGATGATGTTTTAAAGTTACCTAGGGTAAATTCATTAGGTGAAAACTCTTTTTGTGATGTAATGAACCAGTTTCCAAAAAGTGAGGGATGAGGCAGTTTGACCCTCCCTACACTCTAGGTTTTAGTTCAGATTTTGGTGGAACAACTCCTTAGCTCATGGATTCGACCCCTGAGGATGGGAGAAGTTGTTTGATGGCTATATCTATCATTTCTTGACTCATTTCACAGGTGGGATGTTGTTGTATTGATCAAAGTCGCTAGTATAATCAGTATTTGGCAGAAATTTAATGAATGAGTTGTAGCTATTTTGATGGAATACCTGTGGTATGGCATTTTGACATAGTTTCTTCTTATGTTGCATATGTCTGAATGTTTTGTACTCTCATGTTTCATTTCACTTATGTGATATGTTGATTTTCAAGTTGATGAGCAGAATACATCTTACATGCTCTGTTTTGGGGAAATTTTCATAATTTGTCCATTTTCTTCAATTTAGAAAGAATACATGCTTGTCTTGCTCTTTCTAGCACCTCACCAGTCTGATCCATCTCACTCAAGAACTTTAAAGTGTTTGAGTGTCTACCTACCTTGATCCATCAAATGTCTGCAATCATACCCTTATTTGCCCTGACCTAGTCTCTTTGACCTAATCCTCATCCAACAACCCAATTTCAAACAATCAAACCCTTTTGCACATCATAGCTAGCCTAAAACCTTAATTCATCTAGCCCTCTTGGCTGTGATTTTGTGGAGAGAGCCCTTTCCAACTTGGTAGGGCTAGAGAGCAAGTCAACAAGTTGGTTTGTGGTTACCTCAGCTGGACTCTTCCTCGGCCTTGGAGATTTGGATGAGTGATAACATAATTCACATAAATACTTTTTTTATATGCCTTCATGAATTGATAGTCACTGGAGAAATGTGAATGTTTCTATTATCTAACCATGATAAAGTAGATCAAAGAAACATTGTTAAATATCCCATTGAAACTATCTGCATATCCAAAATAAATAAGCCAATTCAAGTTTAGTTGAAGTATTTTAATTTTCAAAACTTTATTTTAAACGACTGCCAATATGATATGGAGTTATTTCAAATTTGAACAAGGAAAATATTAGATGAGCACATTTTACATCTCGTGCCTCCAAGAGAAAATAAAAAGTATTTTGGTTAGATATTTAATGAACTTGACTATTATTGTTTCAATTTAATTTCACCCTTTCTAATCATGATGGCTCAACACCCACCATGACAAGTATATTCCTATAGTGCTCAAAAGGATGAGGCAATGGATTGTCTCTATTCCCCACTTGTTGGAGGGAAAAATATTTGGTATTGATGTAGGTGAATTTGTATCTCAACAATGATGTGAGTGTCGATGTTATTAGTCTATTTTTAAATGGGATTGGTACAGATGCAACAAAAATAATCTTATGTTTTATAATTACTGTGGTCTATTATGGAAACACTTATTCCATTGGAGAGATCCTCTTGTTCAATCTTTGACAAAATTAAGAGATACTTCCTAAACACATATGATGGATGATTTATCATGTTGTTTGTTACGTTGATTTGTACAAACATAACTACTACTAGGTGATATTGTAAGGTTTTTAAGCTTTGAAGCTTATAGTATTTATAGGGCATTTTAAAATACTTTTGATAAAGATCCAGGAGGTCCTTATTGATGGAGAAGACACAAAGATCAAATATTTGTTAATGCCAGTTAAATGACCACTCGTGTAATTATAATGTGGGGGTGCAAAATCAACTCCCAGACGAATGATGAATAATTGATAGAGTTTTCAATCACTGTGAAAGAGCCAATGTAAAGGTGGATGATATCCTTTAAGGAGTTATTGAGGTTGAGGGGATAGGTTGCATAGGGAAACATAAGATTGAGGGAGCCCTAATTTATTGTCACAATCCTTGGGTTAGTCAGGCGATTGAGTGGGGCTTGGCTGTAGGGCCATATAGAATTCCTTCATTTGTGTGTTTGGTGGTGCATGATATGTCGCTTGGAATGACAACACCTCTCATGCCTCAAAGATGTTGATTGACCACCTTGAAGGGGTTGAGAAAAGACTTGAGGCCTCACCAATCTAGGATTTGAAGTACTTCAGGCCTTTGATTGTAAGTTGTTGTGTTGCTTGGACAAGACAACTTGGAAATATGAAGTGATCCTCTATGCAATGGAAAATAAAGTAAAAAATATCAGATGGAAATCACTTGATTCATTAACCTCAGTGAGGCTTAAGATAGTAATAGTAACATGTCCATATGGGACTTGTAAGTTCTTTAATACAAAACTTGGGTAATCCAAAGTGTTAAAAATAATAGCAAAATATTAACTACTCTAATCAAGGATGAGTTTGAGATGCCTTGAGTTGACCAAACTAGTTGTCCGTAGCCCTTCATGGTTATCACATGTAATAATTCCATTCCTCAAAGATGCTTTGGCTAGAAATCATAGGTGAGCAGGTTTTTTTTTTTGATAAAAGTGCTTGGCTCCCATGCGTGTCCTTCACTTGAAGTTTCCTTTGTTAGTAGAACATCCTATATTGCACATTACATAAAAGATATAGACCACTTGTATAGTGGAGAAATCCTTCAGGGAATAAAAGTCCACTCTAAACAATGTCACTTTCATTATATGATTGTATGGTTTTCATTACAGGTTTTTAATGTGGATCAAGAACCCCTTAAATAGTGATCAGCAATAGGCCAATTTTTGTATCAAGTACAGTTCACTAAGTCACTTTCTAGCCACCATATTAATGAGGGATTACTAATACCACTCTCTAACCCTGACATTCATGATAGATCATTAGGACAATTAATGCTACTAGGTCAATACTTACCAACATATTCCCATTTGAGGTCATGGGGAGTAGTGGAGCGAAGCACCAATTTCTGAAAGATTTCGAGAGGAGAGAGTGCTAGGAACATTTTTATATAATATATATTTATATATATTTTGATGCATATATATCAATGTTCCCCCAAGTTTTTGGGATGTGGGAGTGGGGAAATTCACATTGAGGATGTTCAGAGGCACCTTCCAAATACTAGGGAAATTTATGGGGGATGGGGGGACATTGTGGTCCTTGGCATAGGGAGCTTCATCTATAATTTCATTTAAAAATTCCCGACAATAACAATTCATCCCATGTAAATTCATCATTGTGTAATGTAAATATTAAATTCAAAATTTTAAATGATACAAACACGATTCATTAATTCATTCCACAACCATTGTTATTAGATTCGGACCAAACTAGTCTGGACCAGTTGGTCCGGCTGATTGGAGGGCAAAACCTGTTCAGATCGGCCTCCTAAACCGTTTTTGGCCAGTTTGGTACTGGACTGTCTGATTTGGTAAAACCACGTACAACACAGCACATGGGGCCTGTTTTGCTTTTTATCTTTTTATTTTTCTCTTAGCTGGGTATTGGCCCACAATAGGTGCATGATATTCAAGCCTATGGCTCTACTGTTGCTATGCAATTCATGGTAATGTTAAATTCTTAAAATAAAAGTGACATTATCCTGTATCTTTCATTTTCATCCGTTTACTTAAATTTTTAACATTACCATGAATTGACTCATGATGTTGGACAGTGGTTCTGAACTTGTTGGATTTCATATGGATAAAGTATAATTTTAGATCCCACTCAAAATCCAGTAGACTAAACAGTTTTTTAGGATTTTGAGATTGGGGAGATTGCAATGTTTCCATTGGATTTTGTTATGTATGAGGGCATTGGACTAACATTTAATCAAGAGCACCAATCCCTCTATGTACCTTGATGTTAGTGGCATTGGTTGTTGAACTCCTCTATCATGATCATACTAAAAATGTACCCATTACTCAAACAAAATCTTGAATTGACATGCTAAGCATTTTTTTAACCTTATTTTAATTCATAGAGGGTGATATTGATGACGAAGATACCAATATAGGCAAAGATTTTGATGATATGTAGTTATTTGTTGTAGCATATTTTTTTTTTGGATGCTAGAGGCCATCTAGGGCCTGTTTTTTGATGTATTTTCGGTTCAGATATGTATTACACTCAGTGTTATTTTGGTTATGTGCACCCTTGCATGCTCTATAAATTACAAAATCTGCTTATTTGTGTGTATATGGTTTGGATTCATATGGATGCACATGAATATATTTTTTTCTTTAAAATTTGAATATTTTATGTATTTTTGGTTCACTGTTTTTTTTACCGGTTCTTGTCTGATTCTGATTGGTTCCTGGTTTGGGGGGTGTACCAGTTTGATGATCGGTCTGGTTGTTATGACAATTCCCACAACTCGACTAAATATTTTGGGGTGTATTTTGTGGAGTTTCACAAGAATTGGGTAGGAGGCATTTCACTAGGTGCCCCTCATCCCATGGGCATTAGAAGTTAGAACAAAAATAACATCAACCATCTAGCAGTTAGAACTTATAGTGTTGTCATCAAATGATCAAGCATAATATCAACCTTCAAGTTTAAACATATAACATTTGTCATCAAACTGTAACAGATAACATCAACCATGTTACAAAACAAGGCATCATGACCAAAGAGTTTAATATGCAGTTTATAGTTTAAACTTCAACTATCATGCAATGTTTAGAAAACAGATCATAATAAAGGCAAATGATTCTAAGATCTACAATCTAGATTCTAAACTGAAAAAGACAATTAATTCTGCTATCTACTAAGCTTTCTTAAGCCATTTTCCATGAACAATTTATAATTTCTTCTCCCATGGTCTAGTAGCAATAAAATTCATTCCAGAACTGCTGGGAATTGTTTGAGGATTGCAAATAGACAATTGTTCTGGGAGTGCACCCCCTTTGAAACAAGCTTTGGGAGTGTGAACATGAGTTGGGGGTGGGAAGCTTCCCTGCAGCTAGGTTCCCAACAGCTTCATCTTTATCAACAGCAATTGCAAAACGATCAGATGATGGGCAGAGCCAAATGACTAATTGGGACACCTACTGCAGTCTTGTATTACATGATTTTTTACGTTCCTAGATGTATATGTTGTTAGAAATGTTCAACGAAAAATGAATGACTAATTTCCAAGAAAGAATAAGTGTAATTGTTCACGCTATGTTAAGGTTTTCTTTTTGCCCAGCAGGTCTCATTTGTTGTTTTTCAAGAAAAAATTGGATTACTTTGAATTTTCACCAAGAATTTCAGCTTTATTTGATTTTAGTATCTTGACTACTTTGAGAAGGGTGTTAACATTGAGAAGAGTTGCTTTTAGTTGGTTATGTGTGCTTTAAAGGATTTTACTGATCTTGTACCTAGACGTGACTTTGAAATTTCTTTCTCACTGTGTTAAAAAAACTGGTTACAAAAGAACAAATTAAAGTTTTTTAATATTCTTTTGGAAAAAAAATGTTTTTCATGGGCTAAACTCGTAGGAGGTTTGTTGTAGTTCACTTTAAAATGTTTTCTCAGTTTCTCTGGTTATATGGTAGGTACTAGCTGTATTTAAAGTGTTTTTTATGCATATGAGTTCGTTAAATTTCTAATAAAAAATGTTGTTTCTGTTTTGCAGTAAGCCTATGGACGAGGACTTGGTGGGTTTTATTAAACTTTTCTCCCTTGAAGAGTTTTATTTTTTATTTTATTTTAAACAAATATATCATAAGTGTTGGCTTTCTGAACTTTTTGATGAGTTTTACGACTTTGACTGAGTTTGGATTTCTTCATGAATTGTTTTAACAGATATAAGAAAGAATCTATAAGTATATAAGTTTTGCACTCGTTACACCTTTTTAAGCATGTTTTTCTATGAATTTGTAAGAATCATCTTACTGTATCACTTGGAGATGGAAACAATGCATTGCAACAATATAATGTATTAGAATTGTGCTAGTTGCAAAGATTCAGCTTTGTGTTCTAATAGTCTATGATATCTCTTAACTTTTAAATACGACATGGATTTTATAACTTTACCTGTTATGCCAAGTTTTGAGGACACCAGGGGTTGGGCAGTGTACAGTGTACAAGTTTTGCCTAAGTGTTTATGGCATTTCTGTTTGAGTTATTTGGGTTGCAGTCAGGATCACATTATTCTGCCTTTTCAAATTCAATCATGCTTCTTATACCAACCATAACATTTATTTGACTGCATTACTTTCAGCTAGTAACAAATGCATTGCAATTTGTTCATGTGTAGAATCATGCTAATGGTGAAGTATTAACTTGAAGCAGATGACTGGAGAGACAACCTCAATCTCTAGGGGATGTCACCTCATCTAACTCACAAAAAACTGTAAACACAGATTTGTACTTAACAAATTTATAAAAAAATAGAAGATATGATGAAGTAATTACCACTAAACACATTGCAGCATCTAATTAGAGAATTGTTGAACTTGAAAACCAAAATGGAAATATAGTGAAATGGTGATTTATAATCATCATGTATAAACTCTACATGATAATTTGTACAACTATTGTGACACAAACATCCGCTATTACATGGATATTACTGCAGATATGGGGATTGTTGTTTAAATACTCCATGAATTGTATAATTTCCTCTATTATGCGAAGTTTTAGGGATTGAGACTGGGGGGACAGGGAACAAGTTCGCACTGGTGTTTATGATTATGGGCCATTTTGCATCACCCAAAGAAAATATCCATTTTAGTTTTCCAGTTTGTCGATTTCCAATCATAGTTCCTAGCATTTAACAAAGGTTAAACAGGCTACATTGTAGACGGCCACATTGTAGAGACCTAGGCATAAATATAGCAGGTTGTCATTGATGACGTGGACTTAAGTGACATGCTCAACTATGATTAGCTAGTGATGATGTGGACCAAATTGACATTACCAACTATGATCAACAAGTGATGATTGTTTCCTAGTTGAGAAGTTTAACTTCAATCAATGGATTTCCAGGAGGCCCATGGCTTATAAAAGGTGTACAACATATACAAATTCATTTGTGAACACCTTTAAGTCGGTGAAAAAATGGGCAGATCGGGATAGCTCAAGTGGGGAGCCAAACAGACGAGGAGGGGATCACTATAGGATCTTAAATAGAGAGATGGATCTCTTGATAAAGGAGGAGGTAGGAAAAAAGATCTTAGGTTGAAGTATAATCAGAAGTTTAGAGAGTTTTTGGGGATTGTGGGGATTGAGATCAACATTAGAACAAGAGTAGAAGTTGAAAGGATTTGAAGCATGAAGCTTGCGAGAGTGGATTGGATGAGGAATAATCGGTGTACCAGTTAGTGACATATAGTATTTTGTGATGTAACAAACAAGGTAACTTTATCTTGGTTTCGACCTTTCTTTATTTTCAATAATAAAGAGTTGTGTTATGTTATACTTGATTTTTTTGCTACCATGGTTTATTGTTGTGCATTTTGAGATAGGGAGAGCCAATTTTGAGAACTTGCTTGAGGAGAACTCAAAAGGGTTTTGTTGGATGGAGTTGTTAGAGGAAGTTATAACTTGAGTAGGGAATTGGGTAGGATTTTGTTGAAGACGTGCAAAAGAGTAGGTAGAAGCAATGTTACATTTATAGTTATCGACAATTTATCAATTGGGTTACAAAATTTTAATTATTGGCAATATTGGGGAAATTTCGAAAATTATTGTGAAACTTGAAAAAATAATCAAGTTTTTTCAAAATTTTAAACTTCTAAAGCAACATCAACTTCAAACAAACACATTGTCACATAAATATGAAGATAAAACTACTGTATAAAATGTATAAGATGTCAAGTGGTACATCAAACATCGACCTTGAAATATGGTATCTGTGTTGACTCTCTTGAGTCACAAGTGTTAAAATTGGCAACTAGGGCCAAACTCCATGTGGATCACCTTATTTGTGACCACTAGTATTTTTCTTAGATTCCTCTCATCGAGAGGTGTAGGATTGATCTAAAGATCGTCCGATTCCGATAAGTATTTATGGAGATATGAATTTATTTTGATTATGGAAAAATTGTCAAAGTCGGCCAGCAACTTATGTAGGCTCAGAAGCCCAACAGTCACGTTTGTTCAACCTCAACGTTTTGCATATAAATACAAGGAGCATTCTCCTCATTTGGACACTTGACCATGACACACATCTCTCTCTCTCCCACGCAAAAAGAGTCTCTCTCTCTTTCTCACACGTGTGGCTGAAAGGAAGACATCCTAGGGCAAAAAGGACGCATAAACAGAATAACAAGTCATCTTTGACATGGTTGACCAGTGTTGGCCTTCCAAGAAGTACAGATTGGGTGTGGTTGCCTCTCCTAGGCAGGCCACAATTTTTGGCACAAAAATCGAGGTGATCTGACCTCAGGTTTGACTGGTATTGATTGCCCTAGTTTAGGGCTGCAGTCAACTTCAGAAATCTGCACTTTGACTGAATTTTTGGGGCTGTTCTAGCGCTGCTTATTCAGGCTGTTCAAGGGCAAGTTGACTGGAAATTGACCAAGCATATTGGAGGTCAATTTCCACTAATATGATTAAGTTTGACATTGCTGATCTAGGGTTTGCTGCTGTTGAGATAAAATTTCAGAAATCAGATTTTGTACTATTTCTCTCTGGTGAACTATTGAAGATAAAAGAAGATTTGATCAAAGGGTTTCCCCATATTGGGGTTTGTCCCTGGCTAGCCGCTACATCTTGTGTCTTTTGTCTTGGCTTGTTTTTTGTTGATCGTTTAATGTTCTATCTGCACTTTACTTTATGCACATGTGAATGCTAATCTGTGGATAATATTAAAGAAAATAAGTAAATTGCTCTAAGCATAGAACATACCATAATTTAACAACAAGTCTTAATAAGATAAAAGAAAATCTCGTCAAAACAAAATGGTGTATCTCATGAGATGATCATCATGAGGCATCTAGATGCTACAATCCTATAAGGCTTATCATGATGCACTAAAATATCAAGTTTCAACAATTCCCTCCACCCCTTTTATGAGCAAAGGTCGTCAGTGTCATTCTTCCTCTAGAAGCAATAGGTGGTCGTGTTGAGCCTGAGCTTGAAGTGGAAGGTGAAACTCTTGGGGAAAATGTGGAAGATGAAGTGGGATGTCTTCACCTCTTCCCCTAATTGGTAGTCTCTGTGGAGGTGGTCGTGGTAGCATTGGTTGTGACACATTTTCAATATTCCGCCCATGCTCCAAATCTGTCTCTACAAGTGGAGCATCCTTCTCCTTGTGCTCCAACCACTTAGTTGTCGCCTCCATGATAGGCTTCTTGGTCTCCACCCTCCACGGACTTATGGTGTCAAGTGCCTCCAATAAAATGACATCTGTATCAGGGACTTTCTTTATCTACCTGGGCCATAACTTGAGATTGTAGTAGAGATATACCATGTCATTGAGGTGGTGGTCATCTAACTTGCATGAGGGGCATTTTGTGATTAATCATTAGAGGAATCCAAAATTCAGATGATGTCCCACGAGCATTTACCATAAATTAAATTAATGGACTTAAAATAAATAAATTTAAATTTGCAAATTTCTAACCTGTTGTGCTTCTTGGAGTGTGTATTTTCAAAGACACTCCAATTGCGCTCACACACTGAAGAGATGCAAGTTTGAGTCAACACTTGAATGGCAAATTTTTGCAACTCTAGAACTCTTCTACCATAGTTTGCCCACCAAACAACTACAACAAATAAATGGAAAGGATTCAAATTTCCAAGGAAAGACAATGACTTATATTTCAATTTTCCATTAACAATTGTTGAGTTCAATAATATTGTGATATGTGCAACACTAGAAGCAAAACTTGTTGCGATGAGGATGAGATTAGAAAGGAGGTACAAAAATTATTTGTAGGCTTGTAAGCCTTGGAGGGGGCTTGATGGAGAGGAAAGTGAAAGAAGATGGCTTGCGAGAGTGAGGATTTATAGGAAAGAGGCACATCAACTTGCCTTAGAGTTGAGGAGAAGCTGACTAGATGACAATAGGTTATTAAGGTAGAAGGAATGGTAGGAGTTGAAGAAATGATTATTTGGATGAAAATAAATTAGCAAAGGGTATCCCCATGTTGATGAGGAGCATAAGGAATACACATGAAGAGAAAATATATGAAATGTAAGATGGTGTTAGTAGCAACATGAAAATAATGTTAGCTATATAGTGTTCCTTGTTGATTTATCCACGACACTTAAGAATTAGGTTCATGTCGAAGAACACGATCCCAAACACACTCAAATGCCACAACACAAGTACTTTGCTCAACATAAAATATACAACAGTGAATCAAATCAATGCACAAGACAATTTTTAACCCAAAACATGTTATATTACAAATCTTAATACAACAAACGTAGGGCTCTTGTACCAGGGATCATGGCCCTTACAATCAACCTTGATACAAGAATGACTAGGGCTTGGTATCAACAACTATGATCTCTAATCTTTCCCAGAACAAAGTATACTTGACTTACTTGTTGAAGGTGCGCGATAGTCCTTTCAGTCCACGTACCTTGAAAACATCTACCAGGTACTTTGCCTCCTCTTCTGTTGCTCACAAGTCTTCTGCAACCTCAAAAATACTTGTATCTTTAGGTATCAATACACCTCTATGAATTACTCTTGGTTGCTCCAAGATAACTGAGCATAGGCTACCTTCACACAATCTCTTTTACTGCTCCAAAAGGTCACTGTCATTATGTCTACCCTCTAGCTATTCTTTGCTCTTCAAAGACACCAACACATAGGGTCTTTACTGTTGCCCTCTTATTGTTTTTTCGTTGCTCAAAGAAGACAATACTTAGGGTTCCACAAAACTGCCCTCATACAGTGACAGGTCAACTCCTTTTTCACTCTCTTTAGGGCATCCAAAATTGCTCTCTTAACTGTCACAAGCATGCTCCTTGTTTACAGTACTAGGGCATCACAAAATTCTTGTTCGAACACACTTATGAACAGACCCTAAACAATACTTCCATCCCTTCCAATCATCAACACAAATGAATATGTCAACGTACCTTAAATTGATGCTATCTTCATCTTTTAAGTTCACGGTTTTGTGGCAAAGGGCTCGAGATTTTTGACCCTCTTTAGGGCTCTTGTTGTTGCCTCAGAGGTTCCCTCAACTCGACCTCGAAGGCTCCCAAATCTTGTGTTCATCTCATCATTGGGTTGTCCAATCTTTTGTGCATAGACTAGAGGGATTCAACCCTAATTCCAATGCCATACAATATATCTAGTTCACAAAATTAGGGTTTTGGCCCTTTCGTATGCCCATAATTAAACTTCAGCCTGTCACAGAGATGAAGCACCATTCACATGCTCAGAAACTCAGAAATGAACTTGGCCAACAACTCCCTTCACATCCTAGACTAGATCACAAGAAAAGATACAAAAGACTAGATCACAAGAAAAGATACAAAACTTGTCCTCTCCAACTTGGTTAGGTTCCTTAAGACTATGGCTACCTCATATTTGTTCTATCTCTTGATTGAATTGCACATGGATGGATGAGAAAGAGCTTAACTTTGCCTCCCTTTTATAGTGTTCTCAGTGGGTTTTATTGGCCACCAAGGTTCACACCACATGTGTCAAGCCGACCTAAACAATTTGTTTAAACACCATAAAAATATAAGACAAATATTTCTTTCATTCAACCAACGCCACATCATTGATGCCTTCTGTGCCCCTTAGCCCTTCAAGGCTTCAAGGGTGCCCCACATGGTCTTAATGATCAAACCATCAATTTCTCCACTTGGTTTCGTGCCCACAACTTTGGGTACAAAACCCATTGCTTGGGTACACTACCCACAAAGCTCATTATGGGTCAACTTCTCCCAAACCTAGTACCCTAGGGTGTGGGAGTATCTGCCAGGCTACACAAATCAACACTCCCTCTTAGCGAGGGAGGTACTTCCACCACTTGGAAGCATCTCGTTATCATCTTTAGTGAGACTAGCCTAATCTTTGGCGTTCACCACTGCAACATACCTTAAAGAATGAACCACTCTTGTCTTGATAGTGTCTTTACCACCAAAAGCTTCTTGTTGCTTCTTCCTTTCTTGATAGGCCTTCATGCCATCCCACAATTCCTTCTTGCCAGCTGTATAAGTCCCCTTACTCCCCACTAACCATGCGCTCTTCTTGGGTTGCGGATTCTCACTTTGAACCTGCATACTCCCACCCGAACTCGACTCCCTTTGAGTCTCTGGAACCTACTTCTGCCCATGATCTATAGGCTTGCCCATCAATCGATATAAATCATGCTCTTAAACTCCAATGACAACTCCAACAGAGTTAGAGCCTTTGGGCTTGAGTTTAGCTTTTCCATTCTGGAAAATCATCCCAAACCCTTTGCCTCGATTATTGAGATAGACAACTTCTTGTAATTGAGCTCTGTTACCCACAATACATCTTGAAATCTCAACAACTGACATGACTCCATCTTGAATGACATAACACCAGATCCCCTAAAGTGTGGGAGTATCTGCCAGGCTACACAAATCAACACTCCCTCTTAGCAAGGGAGGTACTTCCACCACTTGGAAGCATCTCGTTATCATCTTTAGTGAGACTAGCCTAATCTTTGGCGTTCACCACTGCAACATACCTTAAAGAATGAACCACTCTTGTCTTGATAGTGTCTTTACCACCAAAAGCTTCTTGTTGCTTCTTCCTTTCTTGATAGGCCTTCATGCCATCCCACAATTCCTTCTTGCCAGCTGTATAAGTCCCCTTACTCCCCACTAACCATGTGCTCTTCTTGGGTTGCGGATTCTCACTTTGAACCTGCATACTCCCACCCGAATTGTAATTGAGCTCTGTTACCCACAATACATCTTGAAATCTCAACAACTGACATGACTCCATCTTGAATGACATAACACCAGATCCCTTGAATTGCCTTTTGACTCTTGTCACCAACCACCATATGCAACTTCAAGTCCCATTCAGTTAGAGTCTCAAACACTTTACACAAACTTGTCATGTGCTTCGACACTCCACTATACACGTACCATGCAATCTCATTGATGGCACCCTTGGTGAAATGAGAAACTAGAGAAAAATCCTCGTCCTCCAACCTTCTCGAGAGGTCATCTAGCTCAGAGGATGTAGCGGTACCAACTATCTCCTTGCCCTTCTTCTTCTCATTGTCTCCCTTCTTCTTTCGCGGACACTTGCTTGAATAATGACCATATTCGCCACAAGTATAACACTTCAGCTTACTCAAGTCCTTTGCCTTGCTCTTCATTCCCCCTTCAAGAGCTGCATTATCATCATAAGTCTTCTTCTTCCTATGAAGGTCCTTGTCTCGCAATTCTTCTTGATTGAAGTCATCCCACAACTTATTCCAGTTTGAAAAATTTTCATGGGCCACAATCCCTTTGATGAAGGGTTTCCATTCCTCGGTAAACCCTTTCAAAGTAGTCCTCAGCTCAAAACATGAAACAATTTTGTCCGATGGCAGCAAGCTCATCTCGAACTTGAGAAAGTCTTGTCAGATACAAAGCCACACCTTCACCATCTGACATCTTGGTGCTCTTCAACTTATCTCTTGTTACCAACAATTAGTTCTCGTTCTTATTTTGGAACAGATCGTAAAGAGCTTTCCACATCTCATGGGAAATGTTCTTCTCAGACATAAGAGGTATCCTTGATCTTTGACACCAATTAGGATGATCAACTTTGCCTTCGTATCCAACTCCTCATACACTTCCAATTCCTTAGGGTCAGTTGGTTTCTTGATCTCCTTGTCAACAAACTCTCAAACCTTGTTCACTATCAAGACTAACTTTATCCTTTCCTTCCAAGGACTATAGTTGGACGACCCATCCAACCTGTCCTCATATGGTAGACCAACCACCAACTTTGCCATTGGTATTAGTGCTTCAATAACAATGGAACTAACTCCCTCTAGAGCTGTACACTATGTACACTTTGATCCACTGACCCTTCAAAGTAGCTTTAATACCATGTTGATTTTACCATGGAACTTAAGAATCGTGTTTATGTCTAAGATCACGATCACAAACACACTCAAATGCCACAATACAAGTACTTTGCACAACAGAAAAAATATAATAGTGAATCAACTTTGTGCATAAGCACTTTTTAACCCAAAACTTGTTATATTACAAATATTAATACAACAAACGTAGGGCTCCCATACCAGGGATCATGACCCTTACAATCAAGCCTGATACAAGAATGACTAGGGCTTGGTATCAACAACTATGATCACCAATCTTTCCTTCAACAAAGTACACGTTCGACAAAACTTCCCTCACACAGTGACAAGTCAGCTCCTTTGTCACTTTCCTGAGGGTATCCTAAACTTCTCTCTTAACTGCCACAAGCCTGCTCCTTGTTGACAGTACTTGGGCATCACAAAACTGTTGTTCAAACACTCTTTTGAACAAACCCTACACAATACTTCCATCCCTTGCAATCATCAACGCAAAGAAACAAGTCAACATACCTTAAATTGATGCTATCTTCATTCTTTTAAGGTCACGGTTTTGTGGCAAAGGACTTGAGATTTTGACCCTCTTTAAGGCTCTTGCGATTGCCTGAGAGGTGCCCTAAACTTGGCCTCAAATGCTCCCAAAACTTGCGTTCCTCTCATCATTGAGCTATCCAGCCTTCTGCACATAGATTAGAGGGATTCAACCTTCATTCCAACACCATACAATATATCCTATGCACAGAAATGAGGGCTTTGGCCTGCGTTATGCCCATAATCAAACTTTTTGGCCTGTCACAGAGATGAAGCACCATTCACATACTCAGAACCTCAAAAATGAACTCGGCCAACAACTCTTGTCATGTCCTAGACTAAATCACAAGAAAAGATACAAAACTCTTCTCTCCAACTCTGTTAGACTCCTCAAGGCTACAACTACCTTAGACTTGTTCTTTCTCTTGATTGAATTACCCTTGGATGGATGAGAATGAGCTTAACTTTGCCTTCCTTTTATAGTGTTCTTGATGGGTTTTATTGGCCACCAAGGGTCACGCCACATGTGTCAAGTTGACCTAAACAATTTGTTTAAAGTTTTAAACACAATAAAAACATAAGACAATTTTTTTTTTGTTATTTTCATTCAATCAATGCCAGCCACATCATTAAAGCCTTTGGTGCCCTTAGTCCTTCAAGATACCCTACACGCTCTCAATGATCAAACCATCAATTTCACCACTTGGTTTTGTGTGCACAACTTGGGGTACAAAATCCATTGCTTGGGTACACTGCCCACAAAGCCCATTGTGGGCCAACTTCTCCCATACCCAGTTCCCTAAGGTGTGGGAGTACCTACCAAGCTGCATAAATCAACATTCCTAGATTGTTGCATAGTAAGTCAAGTGCGAGCATGGGTGGCATGCATGTTAGAAGAAATGGGGGAGGAACTTACAACGTAAAATATACAAGTGGATTTGCAGAAGATGTTGTATGTGGGAGATTTTGATTCCTTGAATATGTTTTGTGTTGATTGGTTGAATTTGATTAGGAAGACTAAAAAGAAAGAAGTTGACTATGTCCTTGAACAAGATGAGATGAAGATTGCTTGTAGTTTTGTGCAGATTTGAAGGTTTATGAACATTATTAAGGTTGCAATGTTTGAGGATGATAGCTAAGGAGTTTGTGTCTATACAATGTATTCGAGAAGTAAAGGCGTAACATGAGGGTACTCTAGCTTGAGGCAGTACCGGGTAGTTAGTGATGATGGTTTAGTGATAAGTATGCTTAGAGGTGTTGTTGTAAATGTCTTTGAAAACATAGAAGATTGTTCCAACTGAAGAAAGGATATTATGCCACAGAGTAGGGAAGATGTGGAACACAATCAATGGGTGACTGTGTTGAGTGGATATAATGAAGAGATTCTATTAGTAGAGATGACAACAAAGAGATTGCAACATCAAAGAGTGGTATATTACTAGTGTATCAAGTGTTGATGATGGTGCAAGTAGGCATGAAGGAATAATAATAATAATAATGAGGAATTTGTAGCACGGTACATGGGACTAAGATATTGTAATGTCCTTCTAACTAAATTGGACACAATTGTATACACGTATTGATAACAAGATAAATAAAAAGAAAATGAAGAACACTTGCACATCCAAGGTTTCTAAAAGATGTAGGAAGACATCTCCATGAATGGTATGTTTGATTGATAATATGTTTGGATTATTGAAATAAGGGGACACTCCTTGTAATACAAATTTCATAATAATATTTGTTCACTAATAGAGTGGTTAGTCATTAATGCATGTAACTAACACATCTTTAGTAACTTAGTGAATATGTACATTATGTCCACTTCGGCGGGGTTGAGATGTCTCGACTCTTTCTAAGTCATAAGCTATTGGTATATTGACATGTGGGCTGTTGGATATACTCTTGGTGTTGTGGTAGTCAAAAGGTTTGATCCCTAGACTTGTCTAGAATACTCTAACGAGCTATCAATTCACCATGGTTTAAAAAGAAAAAAGAAATAACAACAAAATAAATAACGAGGCTTGGGGATAAATGTACACCTAGGTTTGGAGTGCACTACAATTCTTAAAATATGGAGGAATGCATCTTTATGAAAAGAATACCCTTGAAAGTAATATGTTTGACTGATAATAGTTTGGATTATTGCAAGTGGTGGGGAAACCCCTTTTAATATAACTCTAATAATAACACCTCTCCATTAATATATTGGTGAGTCATTAATGCATGTGAATCATTGTAGTTTTTGTCTATCTCCATTAATATATTGGTGTGTCATTAATGCATGTGAATCATTGTAGTTTTTCTCTATCTTGAATGTGAGCTTATGATGCATTTCTCATCCTCCTCTTTTCTCACATTCTTGCTTGGGTCTTCCTCTTGTTGACCTAATCACATCCTTGTCTATGAAGTCACCTATGCACTTGCATGCTTTGGTCATCCTCCCTTACTTTATGTTGCTTGTCCATTCTCCTCTATTGCTTGCATCGCTATCCCATTCTCCCTTCTCTCCTTTGCCATGTCCCCTTCATTCCCTTACCCCTCGTATGATGCCTCTCCCACAACCCTACTTTAGCTTCCTAATTCATCCTTCGACCCTTCCTTTTCTAACATCTCTCCTCGCTCCTTATACTCGTGTTCCTTCTGTTTTTCTCTCTTGACCATAATCCCTCTAGCTACCATCTTCTCCCGTCTTTCCTTACCTGCCTCAGCCCCCACCCCAATTTGCATTTGCACCTATGTACATGGGCATTGCCTTGATCTAGCTCGCTTTTAAGGCAATTTCTCCAAGCAAGTGATTAGCAGTACTTGAGGGGTCTGATCATAAAGGACAACATCCAACCAATCTAATGGGGTTTGAAAGGCCCTAACAAATTGAAATTGATGGGCAACAACTACTAGTTTTGATAGGGATTGAAGGACAACAACTCATAAATGGAGGGCAACATCAACTTCAATTAATAATGATAGACAATAAAAATGCAAGGTATTTTCTAGTAGAATGATCATATCAATGCAATGTTTTAGCCATTAAAGTGGACCAATTACATGGTGAAGTTCATAGTCTCACGAACCAAGTTCTGAAAGGAGAGTCCTAAAATCTTATTCTCAAATAGTTGGTTCAAGATGCCAAAACATAAGAAACCCTCCAACCATTAAGTGATTTGTTGTGTGGAGATTTTTGACCTCAAAAATAGGCAAGACGAGATTCACCCTTAACAATAAAGTTTTAAACATGAAGTCAAGGCCCAACTCAATCTTGGACATAGGTTGTTTGAAGTAGTGTTGAAACCCCTCCAATTACAATGATTGAGGAGATAGTGCAGACTAGGCTTATTGGGGATTGCACAAGGAGGTGTTGATAGTTGAATTTGAAGGTGACACAACTCCCCTCATCTCCTACACCACACATTGAATTGATGTAAATATGAATATCTTTTCTTCGAGAGATTTTGGAGCTCCCCAACATCAATTCAGATAGAGCATGGATGGTTCAAGCCTTACTCTTTTTATACGATTGAAGTTGTCAAGTGATTGCTTACATTACCCTCACGTAAGTGACAACTATTTTCCCTTCCCCATAGGATATTTTTGGAAGATCTCACACAATCCCATGTCATGGAGCTCAAACACTTTACGGAGTAGGTGGCATGTGTGAGAAATCCTTGAATTGTAGCTTTTGGAATTTATTCTCCTAACTGATTGGCAATTTATTATTTTTTTGATTAATATCGAATAAATCACATTGCAATTATTCACACAAAATAAATACTTTGTGGAAAATTAAACTGGAACTGAAAAATTTACACACACAATCAACACAATTATTTTGGACTAATGCCTTTGGAAGACCCCCGAGGGGAAAACCAATGTAGTAGATGAGGGTTTATTTTTATAATGCAATAGTAAAAACCTGAGTACAATAATTTGAATGCCTCATCGGCAATCCTTTGGTAAATAATCTGGCAAAATTATTTGGAGAAATTTTTACCCTTCTACAAATTAACTAGCCTTCTTCTGACGTGCTCACACTGCTGGCTTGCACAGGTTTGGACAACCCTTGAAATTGACTCCATCTAGGCTGTCTAGCCTCCCTTTGCCTCTGGAATTGACTCGCTCTGCCTTCTAGGTGGTCTCCCGGCCTTAAACAACTAAATCAACCTCTTCCTGGCACTTGTGCTGGGGTTTCTAGCTCGCTCGCACTGCCTGGACGACTTTTTTGTAGAGTAATTCGACCTTCTTTCTCTTGCCTCTCTGACATTGGAAACTTTTGGGAATCTCCTCTTGAATTTGCTCAACTGCTCCCTCAATCACTAATGCTCCTCCATTGGCTCAAATTCTTCTCTCACTAAATCACTATGCTTTGGGAAATTCACATTGCCTGGATGGTTGCTCCCTAACTTGTGTCTCTCCTCATCCCATCGATCTGCTCTTATAATCTCCCATTGGACATTCAACAACCATGATTAGATCCTCATCAACAACTAAGATCATCTCAGACTCGATTCGTTTGAGTCTCTAGAGCATTCTTGACCATCCTCAATTAATTCCCATTAATTAATCCTTTTTCCTTAGTTAGATTTAGGCATTTTTTAAATTATTGAACAATTAATTTAATTGAGGCGTTTCACGATCTGATCTCGCGAAACCGTTTCTGGGTTTTGGAGATCTCGTGTTCCTTATCCTCTTAGACACAAATTGAGACTAGACCACATGTTCGATGCTACAAAAACTAACATTCCCTCTTAGCGAGAAAGGTGTTTTTTCCACCAATATTACTCTTCTGCACCTGCGCAGTGTTGTGCTACTGAGGTCTGGCCGACCTCCTCCACTTCCCAAGCTGACCAATCTTCTTGTCGCTGGAAATTATTGTGAAGAGAATACTGTCCATCATGCTACTGCACAAACTCTGATATACTCATACTACTGTTGCTATTGCTTTGTTGTTATCTTTGTATTGCTCCTGCAAATACTGCAATAATGAGTTTGATCTCCCCAGATCTTGAAGTACCAGTTTCCATAGGGTTGCTCCCTCTGAAACTAGACTTCTTCTGAGCCTCGATTTCCCTATGGAATATCTCTCTACTCTGTCATGGCAACTCACACTATCCTGCATTGGACACTGGACTGGCTGTGAATCTTTTGGTTGGAAGTACACTTGCATACTGCAACTGGGAAATTCACATTGTTCGTGTCACTGCAACTAGTTCTGCAATTGTCTTTCGATCACTTGACTGCAACTAGCTATGCTACTATAAGTCTGACTACACCCCGCTGACACTGTTACTGCAACTAGCTCTGCAATTGCCTATCGAGCATCTGACTGCAACTAGTTCTGCTAACACTAAATCCTGCTACTGAATACTATGGGTCCCTATAGCAAAGGTGATGATCTTGTTGCAACTGATCAACATGATCTCTTTGCTACAACTAGATCTTGCCTAGCTTGACACGCCCATGTATCAAGCTCCTCATCCACCTGGAGATTTGTTTGTTGTCAGAGCAAACTCCTCCAATTTGGCAGTTCATCAATCTCTGTTGAAGTTATTGTTTGCTCCTGTTGTTTCTTGTCCTTCTTCCTCTGAGGACACTGGGTGACTTAGTGGCCATACTGACCACACCTGAAGCACTTGATCTTCGACAAATTTTTCTTCTCTCTCACCTCCTCCCGAGCCTTGACCTTGACTGGGACCCTTCTTCACCTTTTCCTTGGCTGCAAGGGCTTGTTTTCCTCATTCTCCTCCTTCTGTCCCGTGTTGTTGCTGCTGGTATAACCATTCACAAGGTTGAGTCTCATCTCTTCTTGAGTGAAATCGCTCAGCAAACGATCCCATCCAGGTAGCATATCTTGCCCAGAAATAACTTCGACAAAAGTATGCCACTCCTTGGTGAAACTTTTGAGAGTTGTTCGGACTAGCTTGCTATTTGATGGTTTCTCCCCAACTGCTGCAAGTTCATTTATGACATTTTGTATCTTGGTGAGGTAAGGTGTAATGCCTTCTCCTTTTTGCATTATGATCATCCTCAGCTTCTTTGATTTTCCGATGGATTCACCTTTCAACTTAACTATGACATCCCACATTTCCTTTGTTGTTTTTAATGTAGCAACATGCAAAACGATATGATCCTGAACCTCGTCTAGGATCATCCTCTTAGCCTTGACCATTTCTTTCTTGTATGTTTCTTGT
The DNA here is from genome assembly GCA_000404065.3 of Pinus taeda. Lineage (NCBI taxonomy): Eukaryota > Viridiplantae > Streptophyta > Pinopsida > Pinales > Pinaceae > Pinus > Pinus taeda. The sequence continues at coordinate 19,298 of APFE031255767.1, read as the reverse complement.
GGTTGAGCATCTTTAGATATGGCAACTTTATTTTCTGCATACTCCTTCAGGCCATATTCATCTAACAGGAACAACATTCTAGCTTTCCTTACGCCAAAGTTAGAGGCTCTGTCAAGCCTGTTTTGATCCCTGAGACCTGCTGTGGCCATCTTTGCGAAACTTAAGAAAAATGGAGACTAAAACTTCTCACTGCTCGACCTTCCTTCTGCTACTCACACCCTTCTTTGGAATGCACAATTTTGCTTCACTTGCCTCTGGAATTCCTTCTTAGGCACTCACACTTCCTACAACTCTTGTATTGGGAAACTTGCACTCGCTGCACTGGCAAGTTTGCAATGGCCTCCTGCAGCTAGAAATCATAGATCTCCTCCTGAAAACCTCTTCTTTGTTTGCTTTTCTCTTCCTGCCCTACGCAGATATGCAATTGCTGCAAATCTTCACTCCCAGATCTGATAGATTTGCTCTGCTAAATCACTGTTCTGTTCATCGAAATTACTTCCCGATAACATCATTGCTTGCGGCCACAGATTTGGAGCAAAATCAAACTTTTCCTTCACTTGGATCTGGAAATCGATTTTCTGCGCCTTTGCAAATCGAACCCTTGGCTTGGCCTTCACAGATATGGAGAAAGTGCTTCAGATTTGACTGAAACTGCACAATCGCACTCCTTCTTGCCTTTGAGTTTCAGATTTGATCAAACCTGCTCTGATACCATGTGAAAAATCCTTGAATTGTAACTACTGGAATTTATTCTCCTAACTAATTAGCAGTTTATTATTTTTTCTGATTAATATTGAAAAAAACACTAATTCTTCACAACAAAATAAATACGATCCAGAAAATTAATCTGGAACTGAGAAATTTACGCACATAATCAACACAATTATTGTGGATTATTGTCCCTGGGAAAACGCCGAAGGGAAAATTGGTGCAACAGATGAGGGTTTATTTTATTATATAGTAGTAAAGAAGTGAGTACAATAATTTGGGTGCCTCACTGACAATCCTCCAACAAATAATCTAGCAAACTTATTTGGAGAAATTTTCTCCCTTCTGCAAATCAACTTGCCTTCTTTTGGCTTGCTCACATTTCTGGCCTTTGCAGGTCTGGATGGCCCCTGAAACTGCCTCCAATTGGGTTGTCTAGCTTCCCTATGCCTTTGGAATTGGCTCTCTCTACCTTCCAGGTGGTCTCCTAACCTTCAACAACTGAATCAACCTCCTCCTGACACTTGCACTGGTGTTTTTGGCTTAGTCGCATTGCTTGGATGGCTTTTCTGTAGAATAATTCGCTTGCCTCTTCGGCACTGGAAAATTGTTGGGAATCTCCTCTGAAATTTGCTCTACTGCTCCCTCAATCCCTGATGCTCTTCCACTAGCTCAAATTCTTCTCCGATTGAATCACTATGCCCTAGGAATTTCACTCTGCCTGGATAGTTTCTCCCTCACTTGTGTCTCTCCTCATCCCATCGATATGCTTTTACAGTCTCTTGTTGGAGCTTTAACAACCATGATTAGATCCTCATCAATGGCTGAGGTCATCTTAGACTCGATCCATATGAGTCTCTAGAGCATTCTCGACCATCCTTAATTAATTTCCATTAATTAATCAATTTACCTAAGACTTCGACATTTTTTAATTATTTATCAATTAATTTAATTGAGGCGTTTGACAAGCTTATCCTGCGAAACTTTTTTTGGGTTTTGGAGATCTCGTGTTCTTTAGCCTCTTAGACACAAATTGGGACTAGAACACTTGTCTGATGCTACAAAAACTAACAACATGAACATGACAAGGGAGAATAGGACTTGGGTATTAGACTATGGAATAGAGGGGATAGGACTTGGGTATTAGACTATGGAATAAGGGGGATAGGACTTGGGTATTAGACTATGGATCACATTCTCACCCTCAAGCCATTATTGAGGAGGTGAGGCACCACCTTTCAAATGTTTTTTGTTGCTTTGTAGACTTTCATCAAGCTTTTGGCTTAGTTTCAAAAGAGGCCTTGTTCTGGAGCCTTAGGGGCATTGGTATCTTAAAGACTCATTACTTCTATTATGCATCCCTACAAGGTTGTCTCCGATGACCTTCACACAATGTGTGAATTGTTGAATATAATTAGTTGTACTATTGGGGTGAAGTAGGGGTGTCGTTGTCTCCGATGACCTTCACACAATGTGTGAATTGTTCAATATCATTAGTTGTACTATTGGGGTGAAGTAGGGGTGCCCTTTCTTGTCCACTTTATTTGGGATCTATAGATATAAGCTGGAACCTTTCTTCCCTGAGCAAATCAAACATCAAACGAAGTGATGTGTGTCTTCTCCACCATGCCTTGATCTCATTGCTTTTTTTTTGCCAATGATGTGGTTCTTCTAACCTCTGCCCCTGAGGGTTTGCAAAGACAATTGATGTTAAATCTTGATAAATCCAAGGTAATGATCTTCAATTGCCTGATTTTCATTTTGATTTTAGAGGAGAGGAGGTTGAGATTATTACAACCTACACATTTAGGAGTTCAATTTTGGGGCTCGTATTGGGCAAAGGTAGGATCTCCAACCTTGGGTTAATAATGGATAGGGATCCCTTGAAACTCTAGAAAGACAATGGTATAGACACTGATCTATTTTGAAATTGGAGTTGATGGACTCCATCATCAAACACACAATTTTTGTATGGCTTAGTGGTGTGTGGGCCTAACTTACTTGAATTAGATTAGGTCGAGATTAAGAGACTTTATATCCTTTTGCTTGACCACATTATTAGAGGCAAGAGGGCAGCACCCCAACTGATCATTTAGTTAGAGTTTGCAATAGACTAGTGCTAAAAGAGTTAAGGCAATGTCTTTGGAGATTTCCAACTCGGCTATAGATAGGGATTGGTATCCACACCTTTTTTATTTTTCTTTATAGGCCATTGTCATGCCTACCCTCCTTCAACTAGGAGAGATGATTGTTGGTTCTAAGAGGTATCGCATTTCCTACAACTTGCTAACATATTAATAGAGTGGCTTCCAATTTATAGATACTATTTAGATGTTTATGGCCACCTCTTGCCTATTTTAGTAGGAGATAAAAGAGATTATCAAGGAGGATATATATAGGCATTATATACAAGTCACTTGGATCACCCCTCTAGGTGTTTGAAGCCCAAGACAACCTTTAAACTAGAGCACTTCTCAAGGCTTTGGTACAAACTCGTTGTTTACCGCCCTTACACACTACATTGGATGCATGGACTTGGGACTAGGTGGAAGCTAAGCATCTACTTTTTTGCAAGGATAGACTTTGTTGGCTTTGCTACATATAAGAGACCAATATAGAGTATCACTTTATATTCAAATGACACTGATACTATGCGATACATAGATGCTTTGTTTGTTGAAATGGTTTCCTAGCTCTTGTTCAACCTTATTGTGGTATTCAGACCATAGATCCCTGGCTCTATATATGGGGGAGGCCTTTAGGCTTATATCTCACATCCTTTGTCTGTCCTCTTGATCAAACATGTTACATGACCTAGATGATTAGATCTTCCTTTTTAGTGCTCAAAGTTGATAGGGACACCAAGAGAGAGGGAAAGAGCATTATAATTTTAGACCTTAGAAATATAAGACTTTGAGGTGTGGTTTGGCCCTCAACTTTAGCGAGACTCTTATGGATTTGTTTTCTTAGATCTCGAGATAGTGTATGCCAATCTTATAGACAATTAACCTCTTTTCGGTTTTAGCAGTAGATTACTTCCTCCATATAGAGGGCCGTTCCTTGAGCCAAATCCAACTCTTACGATGAAATATCAATCTAGAGTTTATTCTTTTTAGTATCACATGGTAGGAGAGCTGTGCACTTGACATTGGATATTCTAGAGGACAATCACCCTTCTGTTTCATGTGATATGCTCTTGGAGCCATGGGACAACTGTAGAGCAATGTATCACTTTTGCTGTATGCTAGTAGAGCTTAGATTTTCATAGGTTAGATTTGTTTTGCTTCTGCTTTCTAGAGGAGTGATCTACACTTGTATTGAGCAGTGCTAATGACCTATTTTTTCCATTTGGTCATTTGTTGGAAAATTATAAACTTACCTTATCTCTCCATGAATACGAGTATCTGACTACTCTCATTGAACTTAGTAATGGAGAATTAATGATTTTGTTAACACTGAATTTTCCCATGCTTCAAGTGTTAAGTTTTAGTTGGTTCTTGAATACCTTGGCAAGATTGATACATTGTTCAAAATTATTATTCCATCAAGATCCTTATTCTAGAATTGTTGTGCATCAATTTTGAAATCAAATATGAAGATGACTTTTGCCCAAGGGACAATAGGTCTAGTGCCATAGCTAGATTTAATTTTAGCAAGGTTCCCAATGCATATTATTGACATGCAATGTTTGGGAGCATGAGGATGGTTACAAGGTAGTTTTAGAGTCTTGAGTTGCTATTTTAGAAATTGGCCATTTTTAGTAGCATATTGTAGTTTTGGGCACCTAGTAAAGGGTTTTCCAAATGGCCATTTTCATATTTTCAAGATTCACTATCTTTGAAATTTTATTTTATTTTATTTTGAAAACTTTATCTTGTTTGAAAATTTGATCATACTTAGATACACATTGGAGGGTATACAGAGTTGCTCGATTAGTAGGTTTTGCTAGATTTATTTTTAGCAAGGTTCGCCATGCATAAGATTTACATGCAATGTTTGGGAGCATGAGGATGGTTACAAGGCAATTTTAGAGTCTTGAGTTGCTATTTTACAAACTGGCCATTTTTAGTAGCATATTATAGTTTTGGGCACCTAGTACAGGGTTCTCCAAATGGCCATTTTCATATTTTCAAAATTCACAATCTTTAAAGTTTTCTTTTCTTCTTTTTTGAAAACTTTATCTTGTTTGAAAATTTGGTCATAGATGTAGATATCCATTGGAGAGTATACAGAGTGGCTCCATTTGTTGATGATTGGAGAATGTGGTTTTTGGTTTTTTTGCAATGTTCCACCAAGGTTCCGGGACGAGGGGGCGAGGGAGCGAGGGAGTGGCCTATGCAAAAGCTCCCTACTATTTTTTAGGAAATGTGGGGGAGCGTCAGGGTCTTAAAAATTTATAAATATAAAATATAATTTAGTAATTGAGTCCACTATGACAATTTGGGTTGAATTGAAAAGCTGCAAAGCATGATCATTGATATGAATATCATTTGACATTATCCAAATTTCTAATATCATATAAAATAATAAATTTAAAATTCTAATTTGTAATCATACATCAATGGTCATACATTATGATTAAAGTTTAAAGTTTAAAGCTATATTCCTTGAGTTAAAGAATTTAGAATTCCTAGAGCAAGAAAGCAATGAATTTGAAAATTTACACAATCCTTCTTAGAAGAAAACTTAAACAAAGAGAAAACTGTCCTTCTTAGAAGAAAACTTAAACATAGAGAGAACTCAAAACTATAGTGGATTATGTATAATGATTTTGAGAAACTGGACTTCTAAGTTCTTGACATATTAGTTAGGCAGGCCGTAGATTTTCAACTGATAATATTAATAAAAGAATAGCCTATTTGGCAATGCTTCCATAGAAATAGCCCATAGGTCTGATATACCTTCACAATTCTGTTTTAGATACTGCTAATCTAGAGAAAAAGTCTAAAAGAAATCATTTTTGGTACTTGGACTAAACGGAACCTGGATGCTTTTTCCACAGGTAAAGACCAGTCACCATAGGCCTAATATAGTAATAGGCTGACTGTCTATTGTTTATTCAGTTCCCAGGTAACCATTGCGACAGCCATAACCTTGTGCCATAGATTTTTCCATCGTCAATCTCATGCAAAAAATGATAGACACGTAAGTGGAAGTTACTTTTTTCTTTTCATGTTGTTAGACTGCTTAGTTAGTTTCCATTTTACAGATCCTGCTGGTTTCTTCCTTTGAGCGAATGTATATTTTTTGAACCCTTTAAGTTCTCATGGGATCAAAATTAGATGTCAGGGCAGAATTTTGAGAAATCATATAGGAAAGTAGTTGGGTGGCTGGTGGAATATTAACATTCTGTATTTTAATCAGGTCTTATTATATCAACAATATTATATTTCAGTCAGGTCTCATCAACACAACGCATGGTAGTCAAGGAGGCAGTCCTTTAAGTTTTTACAAGTCGGATTTTTCACCCATACTTGTGGTTAATTGGTTCCTGGAAACAAAGTAGTCAGATCCACTTTTCAGAACATGTGACAGTAGGCTCTTTTCCTAAACCTACTATCACCATGAACGGGGAGAGCCCATATTGAACCGATTCAAGGTCTTGGTTTTCCTAGCTTGCACTTTCAACAAATTGTATTAATTCACTGACTTTTTTTTAGGTAATTTACCTTTTGTATACAATTCCTAATACAACCAATAATGATACAGGCACTGTTTATTAAATATACTATGCAATTTAATTTGAGATCTTGCTAACTTAGTGGCAAAAGAAGCCATTTTTGGGGACGTGGACTTAAATTGCCTGTCTTTCCACTTCACAGAAGACTTCAACTTCTAGCTAGATTTGAAACTGTTCCATGAACCGTTTTGAGCTTTAGTACCCGAGTTGGTGGTCAGCCCTAAACAACCACTGGTAGAAACTTCGGGTTCTTCTACCTCATTTGGTCTGTAGTCCTCTTTAAACCACCATTTCAGAGAGCACATTCAGCCATTGGCTGTCATGCATTTTTGTATTTCAGCACTCTTCTTTGAGTCATGCACCCCTTCGGATTAAGGGGGAATGTTGGACACCTAATCCAAGGGTTGGTGTGGAGGAATCCAAGAGACCTCTTGGAAGATGAAAACCAAGGGTCAGTGACTTGTATATATATGAATAGAATGTATCTCACGTTGATCTTAATTCTGCAGTCTTTATTTTAGTGAGTGTAACACTTGTGAGTAGGATGCTCATGTCATTTTGTACTAGGGGAGTTTAATACAGGAGCATCCCTGGTTTTTGTGCCCATCCAGTATCACCCAAAATATTTTCTATTTCAGTTTTCTACTTTGTTGAATTCTAGTGATAGTTCCTAGTGTTTAACAAAGGGCAAAGAGACTCAAACATACATCTAGGAGGCTGTTAGTGATGTTGTGTATCCAGTTTAGATTCAAGTATGGCCCACTAGTGATGATATGGACTCAATTGACAAGTTCAACTTTGATTACTGGATTTCAAGGAGGTCCAGGGCCTATAAAGGGAGCACTCAACATACAAATTCATTTCTTGACAGCTTTTAGTAGCTCGACAGTGGGTAGCTTGATTTAGCTCAAGGGAGGAGGCTGATCTAAGCAGATGAGAAAGGAACCATGCTGGATTTGAAATAGAGATACATATCTCTTGAGAAAGGAGATTGGAGTAGATCTCAGGTTTAAGCATAGCCAAGAATTTCAGAGTGCTCTTGAGGTTTGTGGGCTGGGTTGTGGAGGTCAAGATTAACATGGTAAGAAGAGGAAAAGTTAAATGAGAGTAGATCTGAAGGAGTTGAGCACGTGTAGCAGTGAATGGCATTCCTGAGGTTGTGATATAGTGAGCGGCGTAGCTTTATTTTGTTTTTTTGGACCATGGGAAATATTTTTATATTTCATATGAGGGATATGGATGTTTTGGTCCTCGAGGGACTGCTCAGACTCAACAACAAGGATCAAAGCCATTACAACAAAGCTCATCATGTCACTTGCAGAATTGAACCTGGGTGGGGAGGATAGCAATCATTCCTCCCAACCACCCGAGACAAACCCAATTGACAGCTCTATTTTGGTTTCTGGCTTTGTTTAATTTAAATAATAATCAAGTATGTTATGTTGTTCTTCCTTGAGATTTTTGTTGCTTCCCATGGCATATTGCTGTGCACTATGCTGAGATAGTCCACCCTGTAGCTGTATCAGTTTATAGCATTAATGTTGAGATTTTTGGGTTGCATTTTGCAGCTTGCCGTGTTTTCAAATTTCAGCCACGCTTCTTGTCATAATCATGAAAATAATAAAATTGTTTTACTGCATCACTTTCTGATGGTAATAAATACATTTCAATTCTTACTAGAATTAGAATTGTTCTAGTGTCAAAGTATCAGTTTAGATGACTAGATAAGATAAGATAAGATAATTTTATTAATGTCCAACAAATGACCACAAAGTAGGTCAAAGGGACTGTCGGTTACATAAGGGGGTCGTGCCCAGTAGGAGAACCAAACGGTCTCCTCAGAAAGACAATTACTGAAAGAAAGATAGGAAATAGAAACAGGGCGGGTCGGGAAGAGCGTATGGAGCTCCGATCCCGGCCACGCCGATTGAACTCTAGACTGCGTCGCAGGATTACTGGTGAAGAAGACCCTGGGGACGCGAATGTGGGAGTCTGATTCTCCTAACATCCGAGGTCGAGAGAGGAGAACTGTGGGTAGTTTAGTAAGGTTTGCTGGTTTGAAACGGTAGGCGCTGGTTGCCTCCCATTATGTTGTCTCCGTGATCTAATGATCTTGGGCCGC
>APFE031255767.1:0-10778 GCA_000404065.3 Pinus taeda | reverse complement strand
TCGGTTACATAAGGGGGTCGTGCCCAGTAGGAGAACCAAACGGTCTCCTCAGAAAGACAATTACTGAAAGAAAGATAGGAAATAAAAACGGGGCAGGTCGGGAAGAGCGTATGGAGCTCCGATCCCGGCCACGCCGACTGAACTCTAGACTGCGTCGCAGGATTACTGGTGAAGAAGACCCTGGGGACGCGAATGTGGGAGTCTGATTCTCCTAACATCCGAGGTCGAGAGAGGAGAACTGTGGGTAGTTTAGTAAGGTTTGCTGGTTTGAAACGGTAGGCGCTGGTTGCCTCCCATTATGTTGTCTCCGTGATCTAATGATCTTGGGCCGCCTCTCAGGGAGATGCCTGGTACGGTTCTGCTGCTGGGCCCTCGTAGGTAAGGGGCTTCTCCTCTTAATTGAACGAGGGTTTGTCGATATGTGTGAGCTAGCTTGATCAGTGTTCTCACTGGTTGATCTCTTAACCCCTCTGGCTGAGGGAAGTATGCTGAAGAAGGAGGTGATCTGGCGAGTAGTGTTGGGTCGGACGGGAGGCTGGAGGATATGTTCTCGATGCTTGAGAGTCTCCTGGATATAAAGTGCGACGCATCTTTGGTCCGTGTAGCTGAAGAAGCTGGAAAGGGTACGAGCCCCCCTGAATAGACAGTGAAAGCGACCCCTAATCTCATAATATATCGGACACCCAAAAATGAAGTGCCATTCGTTTTCTACCTCCTGTGTATGGCATAGCCGGCAAGTCCTGTCAACTCTATCTATCTGGTGGTATGTCTCTACCCGAAGCTTGTGTGATCCAACTCTGAATTGTCCAAGAGGGATCCGAAGAGCATGCATCCAATGCCGAAGCGTGTACTGGGGGCGAACTATAAGCCCGTCTCTGATACTCAAGAAGTGATCTGCATAGAAAGCCATCTTTGGACGCAGTCCCCCCGGGGGGTCAATCCATGTGACCTGGATAAACTGTCTGTAGATGTCATCCTTGATGATTTTATTTAGTTCCTGCCTGGGGGGGAGTCCGCTGGGGGCGTTCAAGGAGTACCGAAAGGGGGGGAGGTGATCTATATGGAGTCCCACTGCTTTGAGGAACTTTGAGACCCCTTTATACCAACATTTGGTTTTTCCTGGTTGTGTGCGATCGATGGCCTTCGAAGAGCAGTAGGCTAAGTAGGGGTATCTGTCACGGCCTTTCAATGTGTCTGCGAAGCTCCGGATTCGGTGGAGAAAGGAGACTAGTCTGAAGGCTGTCTCAAGGCGGAAGGGTTGTGCACCAAATTCAGCCAGTATAATTTGTTGCGGGATAGTACATTTGCAACGGATAATGCGTCGGAGAAGAAGGGTTTGGACTCTTTCGACTGCTGCCCAATCTGACAAGCAAGGAAGGGCCCCAAATTTCTGATCCGTACAAGACCGTAGGTCGGATCAAGGTGTCCATAAGGCTCAGCTTTGATGAGATGTCCTGGAAGTGGTGGCGGAAACATTGTCTCTCCAATATAGCTAGAGAGCCATACCCCTTATTGATCCGAGGTTGCAGCGCTGGCCGCATACTGAACCGGGGGTCGGAAAACTGCACTCCCAAGTACGTGTAGCTATTGGTAATCTCCACTGTCTCTCCCTGGAAGAGGAACTGGAGATCTTGAGACTTCTTCGTCCCGTTGAAGACTATTATTTTTGTCTTACTCAGGTTCACTATCAATTTCCGGAGATCACAAAATAGTGCTAATGCATCCAGCTGCCTCTGGAGCCCTTCTGGTGATGAGGATAAGAGTGCAATGTCATCTGCAAAAAGTAAGATATAGATTAAAACCTGGTGAAGATAGCAACTGTTAGACTCCTGTATGTGTTCCCGCAGAAAAGCTTCGAGCTCATCAATATAAATCCCAAAAAGGGTGGGGGAAAGTGGGCACCCCTGCTTGACTCCAATCGTGCTTCGGATGAACTCAGAAAGCCCCCCTACAGTGCGAAGGCGGCCCAGGACAGACTCGTAAAGACGCATAACAGCAGTCAGCTGGGAGTGTGAGGTATTGATGTCTTTGAGTCGCTGTAGAAGATCCTCTCTCGGGACTGAATCAAAGGCCTTCCAGAAGTCCACAAAGCAGCAATATACCTTCGAGGACCGGTGGCGTGCTTCCTCGATCACAGCACGGAGTGTAAAAATGTGGTCAATGGTCTGGTGATCCGGTCTGAAACCAGCTTGGCCTCTGGCCCTGAGATCTCTTTCTTCGAAATCTCCGGAAAGCTTTATGTGGAGGATAGTGGCATAGAGTTTAGAGAATGTATGACCCACCATAATTGTCCTGTAGTTGTTGGGGTCCGAGGTATTCCCTGACTTATGGATGGGGTAAATAATATGGTGGGACCATATGGGGGGGAACCCATCTCGGACTACATGGTTGAAGAGATCTGTCAGGTATCCAACTAGGGTTCGTAGGCCATGTTTGAAGAATTTTGCTTGGAATCCTTCTTCGTCCGCTGTTTTGTTGCTATTCATCGCCCAGATGGCTTCTCTGACATCTTTATCGGTGAACAGGTGGCAGGAGAGGGGAGGAGAAGTGACCTGTATCTGGGATTGACTGGGAATGTCATAAAGACGAGAGGTGTGAGAGAACATGGAGATTGGGTCGAGATCAGCGGGAGGAGGAGAACGCTGGGGGAGGATCTTGCCCCATAATTGTTTGGGGGAATGTGTAAGGAGGGCGGAAAGCTCCCTTCTTTGTTGGGAGATGAACTGTCGTTTTTTGTGGCGGAGAAGGTGACGGTAGTTCTTTTGGATGGTAGAGTAGGAGGGAAGAGACTGACGGAAGGCTTGGCGGAGATCCTGGTGGAGGAGTTTACACTCTGTATCGTACCATTTGTTCATAGGGGAAGTTCCTGTCTTGCAGGGGTTTGAGGTGGTTCGAAAGGAGTGGGGGAAGGATTGAATCGCCGACTCCCAAATTGCCGAGGAGAGACAGTGGTATTTATCCGAGACAGTCTCGAGACGGGAGAAGTCGTTTGTGTCGGGGAGGATTTGCCGGAGTAAGGAGGAGAAAATGTCGGGGTCACTTTTCTCAAAGCAGAAGATGGTTCTACCCGGGGGTCGAGGTGGGGGGTGGATTGGTCGGGGGGGATCAGACTGAAGAGAAAGTGAAAGCAATGCGTGGTCGGCTAGGGGGATGGGAGATACAGAGAGATTCCGGATACAAGGGAGCAGTGTTCGGCTGGTTAATGCGTAATCCACCACACTAGCCCCTCCTCCATGAGGCCTACACGTGAAGAAGCGGGATTCTGGGAAGCGCGAGAGGCCATTCAAGATTATCAGCTCATGTGATTCGCCCAACTGCAAAAGATGTCTACCGTAGGTTGTAATGGGGCCCAGGGCGTCCTCTGAGATCCTCTGCAAGCCTGCTGAAACCAGGTCCACACTCTTAGTGCAGAACACATCCTCGGAACGGTCATGAAGTGGGACCTGATGCTCCTTGGTACGGGCATTGAAGTCCCCCATGATGATGATTTCTCCATCAGTTGAGAATTTAGTGATATCTGGGTATATGTTGGTGAAGGGATCCCTTTCTACATCATCGTGGATGGCAAATGAAGATGTGGTGGGGGGGAAGTAACAAACTGCAATAAAGATATCTCTCATGGATGGGGCTCCAGCTCCAGTTTTGATTCGGATCCACATGTACCTGGCGTACTCATCTGTATTTACCACTGTGACTCTATCTCTGAGCTCGTCTTTGACTAGGCACGCTACTCCCCCTGAACCTCTGACCCCCCCTGAGCTCCTTGTTTCCTGTCTACAAACTGAATGCCATTGGTACCCCGTTACGTCTGGGAGAGGTCGAACTGGGCTCTCATGGGTCTCTGTTACGAGGAGAATATCTGCTGACTCAAGGGCATCGTAGAGTAGCCCAGGTGAAGACCAAAAAGACCCATTTCCGTTCCAGCAGTGAATTGAAATCCCTGTTGTTCGACTCCCCCCCAGGCGGGCCCGTCATTTGGCACTGCCTGCTCGAGGTGTCCATCCTGGGGGGAAGGAGTCTCGAATGATCGCACGGAGGTTCCTTATGACTGCCCATTTGCCTGCTTGTCTTGCTGCGGCCACTTGTTCCCTAGCCTGTTTAAGTTCAGCCACTTGTGCCCGAGTTACTTTTACATAGAGTCGAAGCACATTAGGATTTCCCTAAGATTCTAATGACAAAATTCATTCCAGCTTTGGGGTTAGGCTGAAGGAAAAATCTGTCGATCATGGATCGGTGAGACAAAAAACCTTCCGGAACATAGATTATCACTAGAAAATTAGGTTTGCCTAGGCAGTTTACATACATGACTCAGATTTGCTAAGATTATTTACAATTTACACATGCAGACTGGGTTTACAACATAACATGATCGGGTTGATGATGACAGTCGAATGACACGGGCAAATCGATCAAGCATTATCCCTTTGGGAAAAAGGGGGTGTACTGCTATGGGTAGTTGACACGTAGTGGTCACCACCTTGCAAAAAAAGACATTTTGACAGATTCAGATGTGGACATAAATATCCTTGATCTCACAGAGAGGGAGATCCCTTTTGATGGTGAAGTCCTGTTGATGAAGATCAATGATAACTTCCTGATGATTTTTTCTTTGTAGATCTTGACTTCAAGATGATCTTCGTGTTAGTTTTTGGTAGCATCAGATATGCTCTAGCCATGAAAATTGGTGGAGAGGCTAAGGTATATAAGTTCTAAAGAACCTAGAAAACGTATGGTAAAATTCCACCCGAATTGTATTTTATTAAAATGATTAATATTTTTAATGGAGTTCCTAAGTTTAAACTTAGGAAAATTAAAGTATTAATGGGTATTAATCAAAATATGGGTGAGAATGTTCTAGAAAACAGATCAAGTCAAGTTTTTAATCTTAGTTGTTAATTAGAGACTTAATCTCCGTCGTTGAATGTGAAAATTCCTACACTCGAAGGAACCCCCACTGTAGCAAATTCGAATCTACTTCACCTACTTGATTTTTTTAATTTACATTAACCAAGTTATTCTTCTGAATACTGAAGCAAATTACTTCTACAGCCTACACTAATTAAATATATGATCTCATAAAACAGAAAACATAGCAAAGAACAAGATACGTAGGACACACTTAGTTTTGGACACAATAGTCCCCAGAAAAAGTTAAAACCCAATGCGGGAAAACTGGTGCAACAGTTCTGAGGGTTTATTATTATGTAGAAGAAATATCTGAATACAACTCTAGGATACTCATCTAGCAATCATTTACAGAGAAAATACTGGCAAAAAATAATAGTGAGTTTTACCTCACTTCACCTGGCAGAATTCCAGTTGATCCGGCACAAGAATGGCTAACCCCGGCTATTTCTGCGCTAGCTCTGCGTCAGCCCTGCATCACCCTCTCTGCCCTCTGTGTCAGCTCTCTCGGTTGTTCCGGCTAATCCGATAGTTCGCAGTTCTGGATTCTGCGTGACTACAGCTCGATGTCTCCCCACTTTCGCTCAAGTGGTGTGTGAGCACTCATGGCACAGTCATCGTCTGTCTCCACTTCCTTTCTACTCTTGTTGGCGCAACCTTGGTCTCGGAGGCCTCTCCCTTGCTCTTCTTCCTTGGACACTTGGTCGCATAATGACCCAGCTCCCCACAAGTGGAAGCATTTGACCTTGGAGCGGTCCTTCTTCTTCCATTTCTCCTGCTTTCCCTCAGATGCTAGGGCAACATCCACCTCCTCCTCGTTCTTGATTCTGATCCCCTTGCCGCTGCTTCCCACCTTGCTCAACCTTCTGATCTCTTTTTGGCGAAGAGCCGCCCACATTTCCTCCCAATCTAGAAGGGTCGCCCTGCCCAATATGCTCTGGAAAAACACCTCCCAGTCTTCTGAGCCTGCGTTCAAGATTGTTCTCACCATTAATTCTTGATCCAACGTGGCCCCTATGGAAGTCAGCTGATCCCAGATCTCCTTCAATAAACGGAGGAAGATGTCGATCTGTTCTCCCTTCTGCATCTGGTATGACCGTAGCTGATTTTCTAGTAGCATCCTTCTCTGCACCGAAGTATGCTAGTACAATTTCTTTAGGGCCTCCCACATCTCATTTGTTGTGTCCTTTTCGGCAATATGTGGTACTACATGGTCCTTGACCCTATCAAGAATGATGCTCTTGACCCTCGCCATTGCCTCCTCGTACTTGTCGTTATCAATTGGGTCAACTAGGATTGCTATCGTCCTCAAGGCGAAGTGCTTGACACGATTCTTGTCTACAACGGATAAGATTCTGGCCTTCCAGACTACGAAGTTTAAGGCTCCATCCTGTCTGTCCTGGTCTCTTACCCCGTTCATTGCCATCTCGGTGCTCCTCTACTTCCATCCTGGAAGTTCTTGGTGTGACTCCCTCTAAGCGTCGATTTCCCTCCTGGAAACCCTTCTGCCCATGTCGAGATGCCCCTACTCCGATCGTTAGTGCAGCTGCACCACTAATCTGGATTTTTCGGCTAGATAGCCTTGGTAGCAACTCTCTCTTCCTTGGCCTTTCCCTATTAGGTATTGTTCTGACTACAGTACCCCACCAGCTCCACTATGCAACTTACCCACAGCCTCATAAACCCCAACAAACTGAAGATTAGAGCTCCTAGGCACAATGCAATCGGGGACTGGCTGAAATGCTCCCCTAGCTAACTGCGTCAACCCTCCCAGTCTCTGCATGGCTCTGTGTGAGCCTTTTCTGCCCTCTCAGTCTCTGTGCTGGCCTCTTCCTGGCTCAATCTTGATGATGCAGGCACTACGTCACCCCTTCCTTGTTGCTACTCTGCTAATAATAGCTTATGTCACTCAGGACAGTTGTTTTCTGCTGCTGCTGCTCTGCTCGGTTGATGTCCTCAGTTCTCCTGTGATCTGCAACCACGCTCTAATACCGTTGGAATTTCTAGTTCTACTGTTAGAAACCTTCATGTACTTTACTGATTATTCCTACCTACTTGTTTGTTAATAACAAGTTATTTACCATGTAAATACTGAAAATAAATACAAGTGCATGCTCAACACATTACAGATCATCAACTGAAAGAAACAAAACAAGCACACAAGTGACACCGTTGTTTTTGGACCAATGTCCCCAGAAAAACCCAATGCGGGAAAACCGGTGCAACTACCTGAGTGTTTTATTATTATGCAGTTTTTGAATACAATCTGGGTACCAAAACTAGCTCACCCAACAAAGAATAATCTCAGCAGTAGTACCTCTTAGTCGGAGACAAATGTTCCGGCTGAAACCCCGAATAATCACTCCGGCAGCTTCACAGCTCCAATCTGCGCCACGAAACCCCAACGTCAGCCTTTAGGGACAGCATTAGCCCTTTCTGGCCCAGTGTTTGCCCAGCATCACTCTGGAAGCACTGCGTCAGCCCTCTGGTCCTCTGTGTCACCCACGTTGGCCCTCTGAGGCACTGCGTAGCCCCTGGCTGCCTCTGCATGAGCCCTGGCTAGCTCTGCTTGAACCCCTGGCTGGTTCTGCGTCCCTCACTCTCGGCTACTACGCTGATCCTCCCAGTGCTATCTCTGCCTCTCTACTTCTGTATTCACTACCCCTCAACTATAACTCTGATCACTTTCTCGACTTCCTCAGCAAATCCAGCCCCAGAAAGTCGAAATCTTAATCAACTCGGTGTGTTCTCCACGTGATCCTCAAGCCTCCTCTTATACTTTTCTCGTTAACAAATCAACAGTCGAGATTAAGTCCCTAATCAACGGCTATGATTAAATCTGGCTTGATCCATGACTTTTGGACCATTCTAACACAGTGTTATATTAATTCACATTAATATTTTATTTTCCCTTAGCGACTCCATTAAAAATATTAATTATTTTAATATCTCCCAAACTGTTAAGAATCTACCCAAAACCATTCTGGGTATTGGAGATCTCATTTGCCTTAGCTTCTCCACCAACTTTCGTGGCTAGTGCACATCCGATTCTACCCCAATCAACACTTCCTCTATCACCCCATTTAACAAAGTTTTCTTAACGTCCATCTGGTGAATCTGCCATTCCATCTGAGTTGTTAGAGATGTAACTGACTGGATAGAAGTGTATCTGGAAACTAGGGCAAAGGTCTCTTCATAATCTATCCCTTTTTTTGTGCATACCCCTTTGCCACGAACCTAGCCTTGTACTTTTCCGCATATTTGATCTTATAGATCCATCTCAAACCTACAACTAGTTTGTCTTTTGGCCTTGGAACTACCTCTCAAACATCATTCGTCATGATAGAGCTATATTCTTCTACCATGGCTAATACCCACACCTGGTGCTGTGTGGCCTCCTGAAAGTTGGAAGGTTCTGCAACCTGAGCTACCAATGCTTGATATCTCTCAAGTTGTCTGTGTTGTCTCTTGCTTATCCTAGGAGTTCCAATAAACTCCTTTGCGTCTCTTAATATATAATGAACCTCTCTGCTAGCTCGACCACAAATAGTGGGAGGTTCTGTCAACTCCTCATCCTGTCTCTGCTGAGACCTCCCTAGATTTCCTGCACCCAACAACCTTTTCTTAGGTGAAATTCTTCAATTCAACAAAAGTACAACCTGAGTTTCATAAGACAACCTGGGGACTCCTAGGGCTAGACCAGCCATTCTCCCATGAACAGCAATCCTTAAATCACCTTCCTGTGGTTTGCTTCTCTACCTTGCTGGCCTCTCCATAGGCCAGAGCCAGCTCAGTCTTCTCTTGATGTCTGAAGCTTCTCGGCCCCCTCTAGACCTGAGGCCTGGTCTCAAAACAGGCTGACGCCTGCCTCTTTCTTATCTCGGCTGGCCAGAATTAAGTGAAGGTCCCTTCGGCTCACAAACTGAGGCTCTAGGCCTCCTTTAGGTCTTTGGCCCTCCCACAGACAAAAGAATATGCAGACATAAGAACTTCAGCCCTCTTAGACTTAGCCCAGAAATCTTCCTCCTCGCATGTGTGAACATAAACACTAGTAGATGATGATCATCCGAATTGTCTCTCAATCATGGAGGTTGAGTCCCAATATATACGGTTCTTTTGGTGCCCAATGGGCACGTCCTTATGCTGGGCCAACTTTACTTTTGGAACCAAAAGTAAATTCAAAATTTAAATTTTAAATTCCCTCCTTTTATTTCTTTCATGGGCCAACTTGTAATGAAGAGTACCAACCGCAGCTACCAAAATTCAACAAGATCTGTATGGAATAGGGGACAGATGTGGATCCCGTACAGTTCCAGACCATTTCTGCACTAAATATGGATCAATATGGATCCAAAGGGGAAGCTGATTTGGTAACGTATCTATGATGGCGGTTGATGTTTATATATGAGTATCATGGTGCAAATTCAATGGATTTTCAAGTAGGATAGATAACTGTAGCTTCAGGTTGCACCAAAGAGAAAGTATGTCTCACTAGGGACAAGAGGTGAACACACAGAACCCACCAATTGTTGATATAGCAATTTATGAGGTGTACAACTTGTGCTTCCTTTACATTTTTACTTTGCAAAATTCTCTTGTGCTTGCTAGGGATGCTTATGTTAGAAGGATGCACATATGGAATCAAGGAATTAGTGTTCAGAACCATCTGGCTAAGCCAATCAGACTTTTACCAAAAGAAAATGAAGCTTTTAACAACCCCTTGCCATTTTTCATAGTGTAAGCCTACAAATTTGCTTGACAATACTATAATGCTTAAGATCTTCTTCTTGACAATACATGTGTCAAGCTATGACATATTCACACTATCCTTCAAAACAGGCATTGCAAAAAAAATCTGCATTCTGCTTTTTGGCATTTTCGAGCATTAATTTATTTTTTTCAAATGAGACACAACAAACATTTATGTTGCATCTGACAACCTTGGTAATATTTCTATAGAACATAGCATCAAATTGCATTAAAGCTTTCACTACAGCATTTTAAAAGTTCCTGTATAGTTGGTTTTCAAGCTTCCAAGTTCCAAGTCAACATAAACATAAATCTAAATCCCATCATACATGTTTCTGGATTCAATTGCCTTCCGCACTTGTGTTTTCAAGCCTGCATATGAGAAATTACAATCCTTGTGTTGCTGCATGGGTACCTAGATCACAATCAGAATTAAGTTCATGCTTTAGGCATACTAACATTTTTAATGCATATTAAAACTGACCTCTAACATATGATCAAATATCAGTATGAACACAACTATTTACATAGATAATGGCAAGAAGGAAATAGTTCCAATGCAATTAGATCACATATAAGTAAGGCAATAAATTCCAAACATTCCATAAACTCACCGAAAGCTTAATAGCATGTGGGTCACCTTCCAGCGCAAGCTCTTCTAGAGCCGGGCCACCACCTCTCCTCATATCGAGTCCAAGCCACCTTGCTGTCTTGTCATATGCCTCTCCAATTGCATCATCTATTGTTGTACCTAGTTGTACATATCGACCAACACTTTGCGCTAGGATAAGAAGATTGTGACCACCTGTCATATTTCCCATAAGGTCATAATAAAATTATAAAAACATACAATCATTGCGATTGACTCACATGAATCCAACCTTGCACACCACAACATGTATTAATCACTTGTATGTTAATCCTTAGAAGAATATTCAATGTAATCCTTAAATAATATTCACAACTGCCATCATTAGAAGTGAAAAGGTATCCTAATAATAGTAAACATCAAGAATGGAATTAATGTGTCAATGGGGGTTGGTTAGATGGTAAGCAAGGGTGTTTTATACCCACCACCAAGATTCAAAATTCAAATACCACTAGAGACATATTTTACCCCACAT
>APFE031255751.1:0-21349 GCA_000404065.3 Pinus taeda | reverse complement strand
AAGGGGGGGCTCCGCCCCCCCTCTAACCCCCCGGTTCACTACGTAGGTTAGTCGTGGAAAGAATATAACACAACCTAACAGAGATTTAGGTTTTGACGGTGCAGTGTGTGGATTTTCACTAAACGATGCATGGTTTCCCCCTTTTTCCATTGGCTTCTTCTTCTTCTTCTCCTTCCCTTTATTCTTCTTCTTAGTTACTTGGTTTTTAGTTTTACTCGCTTCACCAAGTGAAGAGGAAGAAGGAGAGGGAGAAATAAACGAATTAGAAGTTTGGGGGGTAACTCTAGTATCATCTGGTTGTTGATTTGATTGCTCAGGAATCACGGTGTTTTGAATGACAGAGGTCAAGAAAAGCCATACCAGGAGGCCAATTGTCAATCCTGGAAGGGACAATGTGGCCATATGAGGTGCACCAACATCTCCCCAAGAGGAGAAGGGACTAGGATTTCCCCCAAGGGGAAATACTTGATTGGTGGACTCCATTTTCTCAACCTAAGACCAATGAGGGAACAGTGACATTATTCTGATTAAAATAAATTTTATGATGCTTTGACACAACTTCCTTTTTCAATTTTTAAGAGTCGAGAAAAAGCTAAAGATGACTGTAGTCGCCTTCGATTTTTAATGAGCCTAAAGTGACAAGTGCTCAGATGGACCTTTTCTTTCAAGGATTATAAAAAGGAATGAAGCTGACTACTTTGGAAATCTAGACAAAGGGATTAACAAACCAACTACAAAACTGCAGAATACTTTTTACAATACGGTAGTCAATGTTCCTGAATGTTGTGTTTAGTGCATTATGATTGATAGGGCGGCAGACACAGCTTCCTAAGGATAAAGGATATAGCCTATTGTGGTCTTCCAATATATACTCAATGGTACGTGGGAGCACAAGTCCGTACTGGCACTTGTCATCTCAAAGAGGAGGAATCACCCTGTTATCACTCAGGTTGTCCCTTGGCTCCTTCAGGGATACGGCCGAGGTAACCACTAACCAATCTTTTAGCTGCAGGTCCTAGTCTACCTGTAACTAGAGAGGGCTCTCTCTTTATAGTTTAGCTTTGTTTGCTGAGTGTTTTAGACTAGTTATGATGCACTGTTTTGTTTGATTTTTGGTGGGTTGATGATTCCTTTAGAACTGAAATACTGATTTACTGGACAGTTTGTTCCATTGGGCAATGGAGTTGAGATATTTGTGCTTTAGGGAATTGATATCTGGAGACAAAATGTTGCTGCAGAGCACGTTAGGCATGTGTGAAAACAATATATAGGATTTGTTGGTGAAATGGTGGGAAAATTAGTAAGCGAAAGGCAATCAAGAATCTTTCACTATGCTAATAGAGGAAACATGAAAGTAACGCTTAAGAGCAGTTAAGAATTCTTAAACAGTATTCATCATGTTAGGATAAGTTGAAATATGAGCAGTTCAGAATTCATATGTATGGCTAATCCAGGAGAAAACATGTTTAGAAAACAGAGATTGAGCATAGGGTGTTCGGACCAAATCCTAGGCTATTCTTTTTCTCTATTTACTAAGATTATGAACACATGAAATAGTGGAAATAACAAGAAACACATACACAGTTAGAAGAGACTTATTGATTCAGCAAATGACACAGGAATTCTGCAACAACACAGAGCTTCTACATATCCATCTTCAGACAGTATTGAAACCAGCAATCTCCATCAGCAATTTTATTATCAAAAGTCTTCAATATACATCAGAGCTCTTCAGAAAGAATCCTATTACAACCGACCCTCAATGCGTTATCTAAGGGGATATATATACAAAATAGGGTATGAAAATATCTTGGTGGAGAGTTATGATGCAATAAATTGCACCACCAACTCTCTTACAAAAAGTAAATGATACTTAATTGTAACTTTAAAGGCTGAGATAGCCGACATTCCTTTGTCAGGCAGATTTGACTTTTGGCTGTAAAAGTTAGGTGGTAGCAGTGCTTTAAATGCTGCGTTCATTTTGGCGTGATTTTTGAGTGGATTGTTGATTCACCAGTATGCTGCTTGCTGTACCTGTGTGCTGGCCTGTTCTGCTGACCTGTTCTACTGACTTGTTCTGCTGACCTGTTTCAAAAAGGTAAACAAGCAAAGTGGATTTATCTCGGCAAAATTTCCAACATTGCTTGCCACCAATCAGCCGGGGGCAACTGATGTCTTCTTATCTTTACCACTGTCTCATCTGCCTCTGTAAGTCTATAAAAATTGGGGGGCACCTCAAACAGATGATTAATCTCATGTTCTATGAAGAATAGATTCTCCAGCTTGTCATAGAGGGTCTGCCCAGATGGAGGCCCTGTTTCTTCTGTGGAGCTGCTGGAAGCTGTGATCTGGTTTTCTACATAGCTATTTACCCTTGTCATATAATGCTTATATGGCAGCAACTGTCCTGTACCAGTCACTAGGCTTGGAAGTCCTTTGTCCTGCAAAATAGTCATTTTGGCTCTGAACTCATCTATTTCTTCCTTCATTTCCTGGCACTTCCTCTCTAGTGTCTGGGTGAAATTCCTCAAAGTTAGTACCTTTTTGGCAGTGAGGATTGCCTCCGTCCTGCTGGCTATTTGTAAAGCAGCCAGTTCCTCCCTAGTGTGGTTATTAAGGAAGTGAATCATCTTGTTTGCCTGCTCAGGCATTATTCCCAGGGCTGTCCTGGCTCTCTGAATCTCTGTGTGAGCTATTTCTATCAGCTCTACCTGCTCAAAAATGGATTGAATGGACCTCCATTGATCCTGCATAGATTTGCAAATCTTGGCCCAAATAATCCTTTTTATTTCTGCTAGGGTGTTGCCCACCATCAACTCCTTCTCTAGAGTTTTTACTTTGGCCTCCAAGGCCTTTATTTCCCTCTGTTTTTCTGCCACAGTCATTTTTGACTTGTCATAACTGGCCACCAGCTTGGCCAGTTTTTCCTTGGCAGCATTTATTTATGTGACCTGGCTCTCCAGCTCTTTGACAGCCTTCATCATTTCTTCCATGCTCAGGCTGGATTTTGCTGGTGCTGTGGCTTCCACAGTTGCTCCAGTTGCTGATGTGGCTGAGGTAGGTGCTGGAGCAGTGGGAGGAGCTGTTGTTGTTTGTGCTGGAGGGGCAGATTGGAGGTTTGTTGAGGTCTGTGGTGGCTGGGAGGCAGATTCCCCTTGCTTGTCTTGCATGGTTTTTTCCAATTCTGCCTCCATCTGCAGTATCCTCTGGTTCATGACCAGGAGCAACTCCATAGCGTTATCCACCTGTTTTTCTTGGACAAGCTCTGCTGTGTCAGGATGGATAGTAGGAGGCAACTTTGCCTGCCTCCTTAATGCAGCTATATCATCCTCCTTTTTCTTTATAAGGGCCTTGACACCCTTTGGATCTTTTGGGTCATGCCCCAAATCAACAATTATATCCTCCAAAGTTTTTATTCTGTTATCTTTGGCAGAGGAGGACAACCTTTCTAAATCAAGTTGTCTATTGGTATTTTTCAGTGACTCCTTTAGCTGATGGGCCAACATTACCCTATCAACAAGTGTTGCATACACCATTTCCCCCGTTTGCTTGTGCAGCTCAATCTGATCCATGGGGTGTATGTCTTTGGCAAAGACCTCTAGATTAGTCTTGTAGTAATCTGTTGTGGTCTTTGGGTGTGGAACTTTGGGCCTCAGATGAGTGAATATCATCTTTTCTTCTTTGAGGTCAAAGGCAGCCATTAATCTTTGTTTCTTGGCTGGGGTTGTGTTGAGGAACTGCTCATATAGCTGCACTCTTAGCAGCTCATTTTGAGCCTTGATCTCCATGAAACCCTCTTTGACTGTGGCCGGCTTCTGGCCCTGCTGTCTGGAGGAAGATACCTCCACGATGTGCTGCTGAGCCTTTTCTAGCTGAAATGAGCTAGTGGCAGTCTGTTGGCTCATTTGTTTTTCCCTGTTTTGGCTTTCTGCCAGCTCTTCACTTATATCTCCTTCAGTTTCAGGGTCTACCGTCGGCCTCTTGGCCTCCGGTTGCTGTAATGACCCTGTGGGAGGTGTGACTTCTTCTCTGTCCCTCTTCTTTCCTCTCTCATCATTTAGAGGGGTCTGCAATACTGGGTTTTGAATTTGTTCAGTTTGCAGGGGAGGGGCCTGTGCTGTTTGTTGGTCTTTTGAGGTACTAGGCTGCCCTGTTTCTGTCTCTTGATGTTCATCCATCTTCTCCTTTCCTTTTGTAGTGGTCATTGTTGCTGGAGCTTGCTGGATGTCCTGTGCTATCTGGGCAGTAGAGGTGCCTTCTCCTGCTTGGACTGTTTGCTTGAAGACCTGTTGACAAGAGTCCAAGTCAAGAGTTTTTTCCAAGTCTTTCACATTTTGCTCCATTATTTCTTCCTGAGTCATTTCTTCTATTATTGATCCAGGCACCCATTCATCCTGATTAGCAAATTGTTGTACTTGAGGGAGTGGGGTGTGTTTATAGGCTAGCAGCCTATATTTGACTCTCCTTGCACTGATGAAACCTTCAGGGTCATAAGGGACCCACCAGAAACTCCTCTTGAGTTTGAGTTGCTATCCTAGTATTTGGTTAGCTTCTTGCCAACCATCTTTTTTGTTCATTGTGAATGGGCCTAGGTGGTCCCTGAATTTCAGGTTGGCCTTCTTCTTGGCACTGTGAAAATGTGTTAGGTCAGAGTTTATAAGCTGCCTATAGTACTCCAGAGCAAATAACCTCATAGGGACATACTTTGGGAGCCTTTATGGGTAGAGCTCACAGCCATAAATTCTGATGACAGAGTGGTTTTGGTACAAGTACCAGTCACCAATTTTGTAGCTTCTGGATAGCTGCAAAATCTTCTACATATCCTTGGATAGTCTGGCAGGAGGAGTCCTTTTTAGCAGGCAGATGACTGGATATACAAATTGATCAATGAATTCACAGTATGAGTAGGGGGAATCCTGGACTTGGTGGAAGACTGAAGACCAGAATATCACAGACCTTCTTTCACCTTGTGAGTCTAGCTTCTTGATTGGGCATTGGAAGCTATCTGTCTGATAGTATAAGAACAAGTGGTAGATGTATGAGGAATATTTGAATATTGCCTCCCTGTCCAGCCTTGTCAACTGATCATGTATCTTGATGGCAATGTACTTGGCATAGTTGTATTTCATAGCAGGGGGCTTTATAAGGCCGTATGCAGATAGCATTACCAGCACAGTTATATCAACATGTTTGTTTGTGGTGAACCCCAGTATAGAGGTCAACATGTCTACCAACAACTTGCTTACTTCATTGAAGTCTTGATATGAGAAAGGGGGTGGCCTAGAGGGCTGGCAGTCTGCCTTCATGAATTTCCTGGCTATGGCATCAATGTCTGAATCAGAAAGTCTGGAGCCCATATCCAGCAAATAGTCCATGGAGAAAGGGTAGAGCAACTGGGTCTGTTTGTAGTTGAGCATCTGGTTGATGGAGTCTGGAGTTATGTAAAAGAGGATGCTCCCAGATGGAGACCTCACAGCCCTGAGCTTCTGGTCATAGTTCTCTGCACACAGATGGATGATTTCTGGGAAGATGTTAACAGAAGGCAGAAAGTAAGTGGGCAGATTAGACTGCCAGATCCCATACAGGTCACTGTTTTCCAAGTGACTGTTCCTCAATTGACAATATGTCTGCAAATGATTTCTCGGTGCCACAAAATCTGTGATGAGAGCATCATCATCCACCAAAGGTATAACTTCTAGCTCTCTGTTGGGTGGGTTTATGGGCAGAACATCCAAAGCAGCTAAAGTTGCCATTGTCTTGGTCTTTGCTGGTAGTTTTTACTATGCCTCAAGCTTGGTGTGAAGGGGTCTACTGTTCTCTGTTTGCAGTGAGCAGTTTTGGAAGTTTAAGGGCTGTCACAGGCTAAATTACTCTGTGGGGCACTCTGTTTTGATAAAGCAGAGTGTTTTGTAGCTGGATAGCTGGTCAATTGCAGAGGATTTGTTTATTAGAGGTGAAGGAGGATGCCAATGTAGTGCTTCTAGCTTGTGGCTAGGCCTTGTAGCTTCTCTTTTGTACAAAACTAGGCAGAATTTTACCGCTGGTCGCGGGTTTTCCTGGAATTTCTTCTGTGTAGGGGTTACAGAGGTCTCACTGGTAGATTCAAAGGTGAATTTCAACAATATGGTTTCTTGAATTAAAGTCGTATTTGAGCAGGAAACAGGATTTACATGGAGAATCAGAGGGCAAGAGGGTGCCTGCGGCGAAATACCTGTTTTAGTGGCGTACGGGCAGTTGCAGCGGTCGAAGTGGTTGGATTGTGCGTGGTTGAGTCGGCAATGGGGGCAACAACAATTGCAGCGGATCACTTTTGCTTTTTGACCGTTGGAAATCAAATTTCGCCTTCAGCTGAGCTCCAGGTTGTTCGGCAGAAAATGATAAAAAACAACGGTTTTTACACCTTTTTATGCATTTCGGGTGAATTTGCGCCTTTTTGTGATGACGTCATGATGATGTCATGATGGGCCCAAGTACGGAGGAGATGAGGTGGCAGGTGATGTGGTAGGTGACGTGGTAGGTGACGTGGATGCCCAGGTGGCATGGCCACGGTGGCGGGGTAGTCAGGGCAATGCGTGGGGCGGGGTGACGTGGAAGCACACCAGCGGCAAAGAGCGGGGTGACGTCACGCTGGCGGAGATGTGACGTCAGTGTGAGGGGAAGGGCGGTAAGTGGTTTCCCCGGCAGGCCTTTAGGCGGTAAGCGGTTCGGAGGGGTGGGGGCAGCGAACACCTTCTATGCCTGACGCGTGGCGGGGGTACGGCGGCAATACTGCCCATCCCCCGGACGCAAAAGGTCGGGCACTTTTGTAGGCGGATTGACCGCCCATCGTTGGATGGTGGGGCGGGAGATCTGACGGCTGGCGGCGATCGGGATATGCCGGCACGTTTATGCAGTGGGGACCCGCCTTTTGTGATTTAATATTTATTTAATAAAAGAGCACGGGGGGGAATAACCATAGGTTTTTGGGTTTTGTGGGTTTATTTGCCCGCGCAATTTAATTAAATTTTGATTTTTTCGACTTTAGAACAACGGGTCTTAGAGCGGAGAAGGGAAGAAAGGGTTATTAAGGGCGGGGAACTTTGGGTTTTATGGTTTTTTCGGGTTTTATCATTTTTTTGCAAAAGGGTTATGGGTAAGAGGGGTTCTATGATGACTTTTCTTTGCAAATGAGGGCTATATGAACAAAATGACATGGAATGAGAGGAGATGACCTGGGGGGTTCATCAAAGTGACCAGGTGTCAGTTTGATTCCCTTTTGAACAAACCATATGGCTATAGTGCCAGGGGAGGGATATTTATAGAAATTTTGGGGTTTATACACCATGGTGTTAATACTAGTAGGGAAGGGTGAGATAGGGGAATTACATAGTAGGATTAGCTGTTAATGTGGGGGGAGAATATGGATGAGGATCAGTACACCCAAGTCTTCTTGAAAATAACTTAGTGTAAATAGTAGATCAAAATGAAAAGACTTTTTGCACAAGAAATGTGGCTTTTAAGGCCATAAGAACATGACAAAGATATAAACTTATGTGCTCTGTACAACTTGGGAAAGGGTGTTAGTAATGAGTGATATACAAATGAAAACAGGGAAGTTAGTCATGCTCCAGTATGTTGCTTTTCCCATAGATGTTTTAGCAACTTTGGTCTTGAAAGAGACACCACTTCTGAAACCCCATCTACCTACCCAACTATTTTGCCTAACATTTTTATTTCTTCTTGTAGGGTGCATTTAGGCTAGCAAACCCTTTAAATTCCTTTTCTTTTACATTGGCTTTTTGCTTTCATTCCTATCTAACACTACCCTTATTCCTTCCAAGGCCCCAGATTAAGCAGTTGGGAACCTTAGTTTCTCTACCTAGCTACTGATCTGCCAAGATTAAACAGTTTGGACATATTTCTTTCTCTATTCTACAACATGGAAATTGAAAACATGGCATGATCCAGATTAGACTATTGGACCATCCATCAAAATTGAGTTCCTATCAAGATTGAGACACACCTTGTTTCCTTATGGAAATATGGGATCTTTGCATTATCAAAGCAGAGCATATTTGGACCTTTGATAGCCAATCATGAAATATGAAACCTATTGGTATAGGTATCCAACAGATTGAACGAGTTTTAAGACCCCGGATCTAGTTCATCCATCCGGGCTGTGATATATTCAGGAATATAAAGACATCAAATGTACATCATTGCCGAACAGATGATCATCCGAATCAAAGGATGATGACTCCATCTAAATCATCAGTTTGCTACACAGACGGTTGTCTGTTCTATGTACATGAAAATGAATTTATAAAGCTGAGCATGGGAATGCCCGCCTTAGCTAGATCATGAAAAATATTATGAAGAAATGTATTGATGTCTTATTTAGAGGTCACCTTCCAGCTCGAAAAAACTTCGGATCCTCATGATAAAGCATTTCACCCGACATCAAAAGATTAATGACCTCATGCTTTAGGGGGCAACTGTTATAGACATTTTTGGGCACTGCAACCCCAATCATACATGTCTATAAATCAAGGGCTTCTAAGTCCTTAAAAGTGTTGCTTCACACCCTAAAGGAACAAGGTCAGCTGATTACATCATCTCCCAGAAGTTCTCCACAGAAAACTGCTTAGAACTGGTCAAAAATGGACCATACAGACTGCCCAGTGCAGAGGGTGCGATGCATATCACCTTCTCAGTGAAAAAAGTGCGATGCATACTTAAAATCCCTTCTGTAGGGTGCGATGGGCGAGAATAGACAAATGGCAGAGATAGTTTGCAAGGTGGATGATCATGGAATCTTCCAGAAACTTCTCCTGTGATACTTGCCTCTTTGAATTCACCCAGGGATGAGTAAGAGACCATCAATCTCCAAGTGGAATCAAGAACTATCAGAGAGAGGACACTAATCAAAATCCCAGAAGCTGACTCACCCCCTACAATCATCTATATATGGATCCCTCATCACAAAGATCCAAAGGCTGGAATCTTGTAAGGAAGTGTTGTTGGTTTCTCGGTGTAATATCATAGTGTTGGGTGATCTAAGCTTTTCATGAGGTGAAGAAGCACTTTCATGCTGAGAGGATGACGCTGGGTCAGAACAATGGGTTGTAATCCTCTTTGCTATTCTTGATTTTAATAAAGCTATTCAAGTTATCCTCCACATTCTTGTATGTTTGATGATATATGCATTTTTGTGGTCAATATATATTTGGTCCTATATTGTTTATGATTGTAAATCTCTATTCTTCGATAGTATTAAGCTGCTTTGATTCCACAGGTGCTCTTTGAATCTAGGTAAGTGAAGAAGGAGCGGTAAGGATCTATCAGAAGGAAGAGGAATCGAGCAAGGAACCAAGCGCAAGACTAAGGTTTGTGTCCTTTGTTCCCCTCTTATCTACTTCTCATAAAGGAAAGCGAAAGTAGTTTTGGTTTGTTTGTTTCTAAGATAGCTACCCGTCTTAGTGGGACTAGCAACTTCGAGTGGACACTAGATTTCCCGATAATAGTATTGTTAGGCAGGGTTGGTCAAAATTGCGTATTGGGCAAGTGTAACCAACAAGATGAAATGACTATGCTCTGAAGTTTCTCAATGTGCAGTTGAAGGAGGTTGTATTTTATGTTTGTGAAGTGTGTAGTTCCAGGAGGTAAGAACTCCAACACTATGTCTTAGGAATACTTAGTGTGAAATACACTTACTTGGCTGAGGGCTGAAGATTAGTCATGGATTTTTCAAGTTGGGGGGACCAAGAGAACTCCAAAATTGACTAAGTGCAGGATTCGTGAGACAAGAGAGTAAGAGTAAGAGCATACAACAAGTCTTGAACATGATCACACACACATATACAACCAAGCACATGACCAAAAGATATGCAATACCAAAAATTAACATGTATATAATGAAATGAAAACAAAGTGAAACTTACCTCCAAGTGTGATTCTTGAGATGCAACTCTTTATGACATAAGTGTTGACTGTGAAGAGAAAGTGTGCAATTCCTTGGGAATGTATCCAACACATGTTCTAATGATAAATAGCATAAACTAGTGAAAGAGAGTGTGTTGGAGCTACCTCTAGAATATGTCCCAATATTTTCTTAACAAGATACAAGAAAGCAAGTGAAAGAGATGCATGTAAGAGAAAACACAACACTTGTGAAAACAAAATAAAGCACAAGTGACACATGCAAGAATAAAAGAAAGAAAAAGTGATCCTTGTAAAGTATAGAGTGAGAAAAAAATGATAGATGTAAGAGAAAGAAAAATTGAAGTGACACTTGCAAAAGAAAAAGTGACAGTCGTGATACTCACCTGGAAGATGGTACATTTACAACCAAGAGTAAGAGAATGTGGCTTGTGCTCAAAAAGTGCACAACTCTGAAAGTGAAATATGAATATGAAATGAGTTGTGGACTGAACTCTTTATATATAGGGAGAGCATACATGCAATTAGCTTTAGAGTTTTTGAATGTGCTTAATACATGTCAAGAAATGAGTGAAATGAATTCCATTAAGAGATGTGACAGTACTGACTTGAAAAAGTGCACTCTCACTATCGACAAGGAGTGTGCAATCACTGTCAACAGAGGTTTCCTTTACACCGTCACCTAAAACTGTGTAGTCATTGTGAGAGAACTACGAAATCACTATCAGTAAGAACTGCACAATCGCTAAGACAAAAAATTGTGAAATCACTACGAGAAAGGATTTTACAGTGACTGTGGGCAAGGATTACGCAATCACTATGGGAAGGTATTATGCAGTGATTGTCTCTAGGAACTACATAATGAGTATAAAAAATGGATGTATAGTTACTATCAACAAGAAGTGTGCAGTCACTGTTAGTAGGAAGTGTGCAGTGACTATTATCAAAGGAGTAAGAAATCACTACTGACACAGAGTGCGCAACACTTTCATTATCAAGTGATCTTAGCCTATCTTGGAAAGTGTGCTCTTATGAAAGCATCAATAATTAAGCATGTGAAAGAAAGTCACTTCAACGCTTAGAATTCCTAAAGGAATACTTGAACACTTAACCAACATGACTAGGAATGACATTAATGACTTGAAATGAAGGATGACATGATCATAAGAAGGCTCCAAAATTTGAATGTAAGAAAAATTTGGAGGGTATTGTAGTAGCAACAACACACTCCTAGATAAAATGATACAACAATTACTACCTGTCAGATACCAATTCATATCAGAACTCATTATCACTTGGTCAAAGCTCAAGAACATTCCATAAGTATCAAATCATGGTTGGGATGAGCTCATAAAGTTTAAAAAAGGATTCAAATGGCCTACTATTCTTGCTTCATCTCTGAAAATTGTTACACCAATACCGCCTTTATAGTCCACTATTGAACAGATTGAGGATTTAGATACAGAAGTTGTAGTTGTGTTCCCTAATTCAAAGAATAAGAATGCATTGATTCTATAGATTTCAATGCCAACTATTATTCTAAAGAAGACATTAAAAGTTGTTAAAAAACTTGCGAAAAGAAAGAATGTTTCTCAGAATTAGTTTTAGTTTATTTTATTTAAGTTATTAATTTGTTAGTTACAAAGACAATTATCCTAAATTTTGTATATAATGACCTCCTTTCTCATTTGAGGAGAAGAAACTTATGTTTTAACAGTTTGAATGTACTTGATACACTAACCAATCATGATGCTTTTATGGTCTTGTTTTGTTGCAATTTTTAATATAACATTTCTACAGTTCTATGTTTATTATGTGTAATAATATGTTGATTCATGTTCTGGTTTACATAATTGACTTGATCAATTGTTTAGATCATTCTATATTACTTGATTTCATTTCCTCTCAAATATAAATATTAACAAGGGTAAATGGGGTAAAATATTCACATGAGTCGTTGTTAATTTAATGTCAAATTCTTGACTTTGTCATTTTGTTATGAAAATTCATGCAAATATATTTTACATCAGTTGTATGCTTTGTCTATTTTCCTTGTTACTAGTTTTTCATTTATATACTTATGTCTTAACATATGTTAACAAAGTATTAGTTGACCTCATCAGTATTGTGTTGTTGCAACCTACAGGAGATTCATTTGTCTATTGATATTCATATTATCAGTGGAAGATCTTATTCTTGACAATTGTCTTTTGGTTAAGTGAATGAGAGGTAATAATACCTAATATTATGCTTTTCATTCTTTTCATTATGATAAGTTATTAGTAAAGGGTATAAGCATAACTTGTTTTATCTTTTTGTTTTCTTATTTATATTTAATTGTTATGTTCATTTCCAATCTCGTGAGATGTTATTTTCTTATTGCATAATTAAGTTTTTAATTTGAAATCGATGATTATGTGTAATGCGTGAGTTTCTTCCACTTGTAAGACTTACTATTCTACACCTATTTTTATGATATATATAATATATATATATATATATATATATATATAATATATTATATATATATAATATATATATATATAATATATATATATATATATATATCTTATTTGAATATATTTTACGAACTAGTCACAGGGAATGCCCCCTGAGGTGGAGGGAGGCCAGCCCTTTAAACCTAAAGCAGGAGTATTTTATCTTCACTGAATGTGTTTTTGAGTTTTTATTTGTCACTAGAATAATTTGAGAACTAACATCCCTCAAACAATGTTTATGCCTTAGGAAATTTGGCCTTGGAAAATTGGTCTCTCTTAAAATTCAACCTCCTTCTCGCTTCAACAATTTGGCTTTGCAATCTCCATCAATTTGACCTCCTAGAAATAGTCTTGAATCCCCTTTCGCTCTTCCTCCTCTGTGCTATAGCCTATTTGAGCCTCTTGCTCTAAAGAAAAATTGCTTTGTCTCTTTAGGTGTCTTCACCTCTCCCTTATGCTTTTTTTATAATCTTCACCAAGCCCAGATCCCTAACCGTAAAATCCCTTCTAGAAGATATAGGAGATTAAAGATTGAGATCATTTCTAAGTCACTAAAATAATTTCATTATTTATCCTTAGCAATTGACTTAATAGTCCGTAGTCATTAGTTGACTTTAATTATTGTACTTTTACTAAGTTAGACTTAAGAAAGAAAACATAAATCACTTTTTCCATCAAGGAACAACCTAAAGAGGCAATGAATCATCTCCTACGTGCTAAGACACCAATCCTATGGAAAATACTTTATGAAGCTACCAAAAGCTTCAACGTGATGCACTAAGGGTGCATAAAATGCATGTTAGAGTCATCAAAATATGTAAATTTGATTTAAAAATAAGAATTCTAGAGTCTAAAATTTAAAATTAGCAATACATGGGAATAAAAGAAAACCCACAACATTGTAAATTACAACCAAATTATAGGGATTGTGAAATAGGAAAATATGGAGTCATTTTGTAGAAAAGCGAGGATTTTATGCCAAATTCCTAAGGGCTGAAAATTTTAGTGTTGAAAGAGATGCACATGGTATACATCCAGGATACCAAAAGACAATCTTAATAGTCAATAAACAATACTTTTGGAAAGGTATGAAAAAATAAGTGGTTCATTATATAGTGACGTGTTTACAATGTCAAAAAGTTAAATTTCAACATAAACACCCATTTGGATTACTACAACTAATACCCATTCCTGAGTGAAATGGGAAATTTTTTCTATTGATTTTATTACAAATTTACCTAGAATTATAGGCAATATGATTCCACCATGGTAGTGGTGGAAAAACTCTCTAAGATTCATCACTTTGTTCCAACAAATTCAACACATAAGGAAACATATGTTGTTAACATTTATATGAAGGAAATTGCCATGCTACATGGTGTTCCCAAGGAAATTATTTCACATAGGGATCCCATGTTTACATCCAACTTTTGGATAGGTTTATTCAATGTATTTGGAAACAATTTACATTTTAGCACAACATACAATACAAAGTCAGATGTATAAGCAGAAAGAGTCAATCAAGTTATTAAAGATACACAAAGGATGAATGTTATGGAAAAACCATCAAAATGGGAGGAATATTTTCACTTGGTGGAGTTTTCTTATAATAATGGGTACCAAGAATATTTAAAGCCTTGTATTGTAGAAAATGCAACACACCTATAACTTGGGGAAATCTAGTTAATAGAGTCATTATTGCTCTAAACCTAGTTAGGGAAAAAAAGAATAAGAAATAAAAATCAAATAAAATTTTTCAGGTTGCCCAAGATAGAAGAAAAAGGTATCTAGATAATAATAAGTAAACACGGAATTTAAAGTTGGTGATCATGCATTCTTAAGAGTCAAGGTAAAGAAAATTTCATTGAAACTGGGTAGTCATGCAAAGTTGGTAGCTAAATATTATGGGCCATCATATTAGAGGGAGTATGATACCACATTGTCTCAAATAATCACGAGAAAGAGACTTTGTATGCAATGTGGCAAGCATTGACATATTTGTTCCAAAATAGTACTGACCATAGGAAGCTGGTGCTCAAGGATAAATTTTGAAATATCAAGATGCATAAGAATGAGACCATTCAACAGTACCTGAGTAGGTTCACACAATGTCATGATGAACTTGGTCAAGTTGGTGTTACTGTTGCAAAATATGATTCAGTATGTCTAGCCCCTCTAGGAATTCCAAAGAGAGTTGGAACACCTACCAAGATTCAGTGAATGGGAGGGAGAAACCACGAAATTAGGAATACCTATGGTCTGATTTGTAATAGGAGGAAATAAGCTAGAATACCAAAGACAAGACTTTATCCAAGGGAGAGGATGAAGAAAATTATGCCTTGGCTGGAAAGGCAAATAAGGGAAAAGGGAAGAAATCCCAATAGAAAGTTGAATCTAGTCAAGGAGGAAAGAGGAAAGACTTATCCATAATCAAGTTCTTTCACTGTCATGAATTCTGGCACTATGCTATGAAATGTCCACACAAGAAGACAAGAAAGAATACCTAAGGAGGAGTAGTAGGTGAAGCTTTGGCTTCACAATTCAAGCTTGACTTTACTCTCATTGCATGCATGGCCAACACAATGATGAGGAGTGTGTGGTATTGGAAAATAATGCCTTGTTCCATATAACAGGGAATAAAGAATGTTTTAGTAATTTAGAGGATAAATATATCCATATGCACATCTAGATGGGAGATGATGGAAGGTACAACACAACTAGGATTGGTACAATCATGTTTCAGAGGGAGTTAGGTTCCCTTCTCAGACTTAGGGATGTGATGATTGTTCCAGGTCTAAATAAAAATCTTGTATCCGTTGTAGTTTTGGAAG
Organism: Pinus taeda; assembly: GCA_000404065.3. Taxonomy (NCBI): domain Eukaryota; kingdom Viridiplantae; phylum Streptophyta; class Pinopsida; order Pinales; family Pinaceae; genus Pinus; species Pinus taeda. The sequence goes on along the minus strand of APFE031255751.1, from coordinate 6,102 downwards.
ACCATGGTTATAATGTGATATTCAACAAAGGAAAGGAATTACATAGGCACATAGCCACGGGACATGTGAAGCAAATCGAGGTTTGTGTGAAGCAATTTTACAAGATAGATGTCAAGGATTGTGCTACATTGAGAACAAAGGCGGAGAAGGTGCAGAGATGTGATGTCGTTGAAATTTGGCATATAACACTGGGCCATTTGTGTTGGGTGTGTGTTATATTCTTTCCACGACTAGTTGCACGTGCGGGGGAGGGTCATAGGGGGTGATATACGTATTTGTTTGTTGTGCCAAGGCAATAGGGGGATGCAACCCCTCGTTCAGGGAGTTGCAGGGGGGCGGTAGCCCCCTGCACAAGGTCCAAGGCAACACCCCAGGAAAATTGTGTTCTAATCTAGGGTTAATGGATTAGGTTTTATGAATGTTGTGGCATGTATATATGTATTGTAACATTGAAAGGAATATAATGAAAAATCAATTTGGTAGTCCCAATTTTGGGATCCAGAGGAAATATCTTTGTATTGGGACAACAAAGCACATGCAATCCTTGAAAGGACCCACTTTGATGTCTATGGACCTTTCTCAATAGTATCCACTACCAGGCACAAATATCTTGTCATTTTTGTTGATGACTTCTCTTGTAAGTCTTGGATCTTCTTCATTCGGAAGAAGGATGCAACATTCTCCAAGTTTGTGGAGTTCAAGGCACTGGTTGAAAAAGTAATGGGCAAGAAGGTGAAGTCTCTTAGGAGTGATAATGGAGGTGAGTACATGTCGAATGCATTTAAAAATTTATGTGCAAAAGAAGGCAATAGACAAGAGTTGAAAACACCCCACAACCCACAACATAATGGGTCAGTTGAGAGGAAGAATCGTAGCATTGTTGGAGTAGTTAGGGAGATGTTGCATGACCAAAGCCTACCTCTGCACTTGTGGGCTAAAGCATGCAACATAGTGGTCTATTTGCAAAATAGGAGTCCTCATCAGATTCTTGGCATGATTATGCTAGAGGAAGATTTATCGGGGATGAAGTCAGATGTGCCACATTATAGGATTTTTGTAGTCTCTATTTACCACCATGTCTCCAAATAATCAAGGAATAAGCTAGTGTCGATAGCAGAATTGGGGGTATTTGTGGGTTACATAGAAACTCCCCACAACTATCGTGTGTACTTTCCATCCCTTAGAATGAAAATTGTGTGAAGGGATGTAAAATTTTATGAAGACAAATTCATGTAGTGCTCTCTTAAGAGGGAGCTTCAGATCCCACCAAAAGAGGAGCTTTTATCTCCAAAGGAGGAACCTCAAGAAGTTGTGGAGAATCCACAAACTGAGGAGAAGATAGTGGGGATAACCACTCAAGCAGAACCATACAGAGAAGGAAAGAAAAGGACCAAGGAAGTTGAGATACTTGTGCAAGATGTGAGGGATAATGTGGGTGCTCCAAATCAATATAGGTAGAGAAGGTCACCAGATCGATACACTAACTACATGGCTCTAATGACTAAGCTTGTAGAGACTGAGTCATCCTCATTCAAGGAAGCAATAGAGAAACTAGTATGGGTTGATGTAATGGTGGAGTATAAATCCATTCCAAACAACAATTTCTGGGAAGTAGTCCCAAGGGAAGCACACAAATCAGTTATAGGTTCGAGATGTATATTCAAGGGGAAGCATCCAACAAATGGAAGCATATAAATGTACAAGGCCAGATTTGTGTCCAACAAGTACTTTCAATTCGAGGGGATTGACTATGAGGAGACCTTTGTTCCTATAGCAAGGTACTCATCCATCAAGTCAATCCTTGCTTTGGCTGCACAGATGGGGTGGAAGATCCACCATATGGATGTGAAAAGACCATTCCTCAATGGATTATGGAGGAGGAGGTGTATATCAAGAAACCCGAAGGCTTCAATACTTTTGATCAAGAGTCTCATGTGTGCGACTCAAGCAAGAATTTTATGGTCTCAAGAAAGAACCCCTTGCTTGGTACACTAGTATTGATAGATATCTCACCTGTTTGGGCTTCACCCAAAGTGAAGTAGATGCAAACCTCTATTATATTTTGGTAGAAGGTAAATTCTTGATTATTATGTTATATGTTGATAACTTGATTTTGACTAGGGATGAGCAGCTAATCGAATCTTACAAAGGAGGACCTTGAAAGAGAATTTGAAATGAAGGACTCTTATACACTACTTCCTCAAGCTAGAAATATGGAAAGGTGATGGGAAACTATTTGTATCTAAGGGAAAGTATGCCAATGAGATACTTCAAAGGTTTTACATGGAAAAATGCAAACCCACGAAGACACCTTTAGTGACCAACTGGAGGAAAGAGGATGCCACTTTAGGTGAGGAAGTGGATACTACTATTTACTAGAAGTTGGTGGGTTCACTTATGTATCTTGTGAACACATGACTAGGTATGTGTTATGCAGTCAACCAGCTAAGCCAAGATATGGTTAAGCCAACCAAACTATTTTGGAGGGTAGCTAAGCATGTTCTATGGTACCTCAAAGGTACTACCTTGTTTGGACTATGGTAAAGATGGACAGAGGAAGGGAATTTGTGTGCCTTCACAGATGAAAATTGGGTGGGGATTCCATAAAAAAAAAGTACATCAATTGGATTTTTTAGTGTCGGGTCCATAATGGTTTCTTGGTACAATAGGAAGCAAATATATTTGTCACTCATCTCAACTGAAGAAGAGTACATGGCTACAAGTGAAGCAATATGTAAGGCAATCTAGATGAGAAAGATAGTTGTTAGATTGTGTGGTCAGATGATGGATCTAACTGTGATTTGTTAGAAATAATACTGAGAGGGGGGGGTGAATCAGTATTATCAAATCAATTATTTTTCATTTCAAAATCAAATTTGTATACACTACTTCAGTTATGGGAAACTTCATATATACGCTAGCGTGTCTAAGGAAACCAACGTATATCAGTAAACTTAGGATTCATTAATATTGATGTTTAATCAGTGCATCACAACTTCATTAACCATAAGAATAGTAATCAGGTGTAGTAAAATAGAACAGATCATCACACACATGGACACAAGATATAAGGTGAAAACCCAATGTGGGTGAAAACCACCTACTGCAATTCATCTCTATCTTCTTTTAATAACAAACTTCTTTGTATAATATTTTTATACTAGTGCAGTCTTATACCAGTACACAAGCTTCTACCTGTAGAGGGCTATAACCTTCTCTCGTTCTCCAGCTTCTCCTGGAAGGGAGCTACAACCCCCTTAGCTCTTGTACTAGTTGATGTACTAGTACCTAGGTGCTGACCTACATAAGGCTACAACCTTCTCTTTCTTCCAAGGACCACGTTTCATAAATTTTCAAACTGGATCCATCAATGACAATAATCAAAAATCAAATATATTTGCATCAACCAATCTCCTTTGCTTCAATCAAAATTGAATCAAACAATTACTTCTCTAAATGTTGTAACCAGAATACATTAACACTAACCAGAAACCAATCCTGAACCTAGAACACTGCAATAATAAACAGAAGTAGTTAAAACATATTTCATGAGACGTACGCTACTTCAATATGTAGAACCTACGTGCATACGCTTCTGTATTAAGGCCAATCAGTGTATACGTTGTTTTGACTTACTTAACCAGCGTGTATACGCGCCTCTGCTGTGCCGAACCTACGTACAGATCTATAAAAGATAATTTACCCTTTTCACTTATTCAGACATCAGTTATACCCAGATTATCAGATTTATAGATCAACTCATGCGCCAAATATAACAGATCAAACTCACACAAAGATACTACTATTCAAGCCTTAAGATCTTGACCCAACAATCGAACTTATGCTTCTTCTAGTGCTTAGGTTCCTCCTTGGTTCAGATCCAGCTATACACCATAACCCAATTCTAGGTCTTGCTCTCCATAAGATATTCAATGCTTTAGTGAATACCTTTGCCTAATGATCTCCTTCCCCTTTTATAGTCTTAGGCGTTACTCAATACCATGATCCAAAACCATAGAGAATCCATACCATGGACCCAATACCTGGGTTCAACACTTTGGACAAGATACCATGGTCCAAAACCATAGGTCCGAATACCAGGGACTAAATACCATGGACCAAAAATAAGTTTTCCCACATGTATGCACTTTTCCTTGCATGAAAATGAGTGCATATGTATACACTCCATTTGATCATCAAACCCACATGTATACACAACTTGGTTAAGAGGAACTTGTGAATATCTCTTTTTCTTTCATTCTGAGAGCCTGAACTATGATCTGTCATTTGAGTGAGTTACCATCAAGGACAACACCTATGTCATAACACCAAACCCATGTTATAATGCCAACATGATTTACTGTGATAAAACCAAAGTTACATCAAACTCTCTAAAAATCCTATTTTTCACAATCGATCTAAGCATATAGATATATGGTATAATCATTTAATGGATTGTGTATAGAGGTAGATAATGTTGTTGCAGTACATTCCAATAGAGGAACAAGATGTTGATATTTTGACAAAGGCCTTGTCAAAAGGGAAGTTCGAATTGCATAGGTGCAGGATAGGGGTGCTTGATAATCCCTTTCTTCTTGATAGAGAGTGTTGAAAATGCAACAAGAAAATCTCAGTTTGACTTTGCCTTGGTAAAACTAAAGAAAATTAAAATTTCTATTTCATTAGAAATCTTGTAGGTAGTTAACTGAGGTGACATGGAACTTATCACTCATTTAACTCAGTTAATTTGATTTGGGGAAGCTTGAGTTCATTTCAATATGATTAATTGCTAATTTTTAGTAATCTGTTTCAGTTAAATTGAGCTATTGTAAGTTAAACTAGTTCTAACTATTAGAATAACTAATGGAGGTCAAGTGGAAGTGGAATTTCAACCACACTCAGTGATGAACCAGTTAACTCATCAATCAAACCAAAAGAATTGATGCATGTGGATAATTTTAGTTTCCTAGTTGAGATGGAGATTCCACAACAATGTACTATTAGTTGTATATTATTCCCATGTTTACAGGTGGTGCATGCAGTCCGAGGAAAGACCTAGAGGAATTTCACAATCAAATTGAGGGAATTTCCTAAATAATAGGGGTTGATTTCCTCAAGGAACAACGCAAGAAAATAGGAGCTTGGAGGACTTGAAAATTGGCTAAGTGTTAGCTAGAGTTAATTAGTTAGGCAGAGAGATAGACTATAGACTTGAAGACTGTGCTCAAGCTTGAGCAAACATGTGTATTCATCTCTATTCTTTGATTAATGCAATACATATAGGAAGGGATTTTCAGTAGTTTCTCCCCCATAGATAAATCTATGTGCATGTGTGATGTTTCCTTTTAAATGTATATGATTTATGTTCTAGATTGTAAATCAACTTCCGTAGATCTATAGAGTAGCTTTGATTCTTGTGATTTTGGTAAATTTCATGAGCAGTTTCAAATCTACCCATTAATTTTATACTATTTTTATTTGTTTTGAGGACAAAGAGAGATGGGTATTGTAAGTATGAAAGTTAGTGCAAATTAAAAGGAAAGGTATTACTACTATAGACAGATTTAAATGAAAAGATTAAGGGGGGATAATACTTTGTGTGTGTTAAAAGGGTGAGTCATATGAATTAATATTTATAATAAAAGTGGATTGTATTTTAACTAAAGTCCATAAGTGACTCTATGGGCGAAAGTGTCAAAAAGGAGACATGAAAATAAAACTATGGGTGTGAGCATATTGCGGGTCCTAGAGGATATTATGAGAAGAGAGGGGAAATAGAAACTCCTGGAGCCATAGTGTTCTGGACATCCTTGTCTGATTGAGATACTGTTAGGGCCCTATACTACTAGTGTAACCCCTTATTATTACTAGTACAACCCCCTTATTATATTGATGTACCCATGTAGTGCCCATATTGTTACTCTTGTGCCCCATAGAAGCCCACTATTGTTATTATTGTGCCCTTACATTATTATTGTTATGTAGGCTCTGATTATGTTATGACCCCTTAGACTCCTATATATAGAGAGGAGGTCTTTTCATTTGTATCATCCAAGAATTGTTCATTTATGTAATGTAAAGGAGGTTTCCCCCTCGAAGAGG
>APFE031255750.1:0-16655 GCA_000404065.3 Pinus taeda | reverse complement strand
CCCTCCAACTAGCAATTCGACTTTCCCTCCTTAGTCATTCGAACTTCCCTCTAAGGTGGTGCACATTTCCTCATGTGGGTGGCCCCCATGCTATGCCAACAAAACATTTTGGCCCCTTTCTCCTTCCTAAGTACTTTCTAAAAATCACATGGGTCCCATGGCCTCCAAAATTGTCAAAATTGTAGAATAAATAAACCTGTAACAATTTAATTTTGGAAGGGACATTACAATCCTCCCCTAAAAAATGTTGCTTCTCCCCAAGCAACTCTAGCATCAGATGCTCACGTATGTGTCCACCCTCCCAGGTGGCATCCTCATTCGGCAAGTTCCTCCAATGCACCAAAAATTGCTTGTCCTCCAACAATGCCTAAACAAGCGCCTCCTCTGTCTTCTGACCACCCCAGGCCCCTATCACCATCAGTAATACTGGGGTCCCAAACGTGCTGCTAAGTCATCCTTGGTCTCTGCACTGTCCTGACATGAAAGAATCCCTCAATACTAGGATCCCAATGCATCATGTCTAACCTGAAGCTCCCCTCGCACCACTCACTATCCTGTCTAGTATAAATACCAGAAGTCCCCACGCCATCGGTGACTCGCTAAAGCCCAAAGGAAGATTTGAGTGACCTCCCCTTGTTGCAGCTGGCTGACCCTTGATGGTCGCCGAGTTGTCTAGTACTGCGATGTCTGGGTCCAATGCTAGCAATAGAAGGGTGCCACCATGTTGTCGCTGCACCACTCTCGCTCTCGCTGACTGCCCATCGTGCGTACATGGTATCCTCCTCTCCTGGAACTCGATGGTGGAATACTGATAGAGGTGAGACACATCCTGTCCCGACATCTCCATGACACCAAAGTCTACCCATCTAAATCTAACTCCGAACTGGTGCAGTCATAAAGAAGGCCTGCCTCACCATTTGATGAAGGCCACTTTTTACCCCCATGTGCCAATCCCACAGTGAACTAGACCGCTCTTTGCCATGGCTCCGACCATCACAAGATAGAGTGATCTATCAATCAACTGAATCCTTGCATCCCCTAGTTGGACCTGTTGCAACATAGCTTTGACAACTATAGGAATTCATCTATGCCTCATCTCTAGTCCCTACATGTAATCAATATATGGGCTCCATGTATTGTGGGCTAATTTGATGCATGCTAATCTGCCGTGTCCCTGCAACTGTGTAGTACCGATGATCGCTGGAAGCCACGTGTGCCAAATAGCTAGCCCCTGAATGCAACCAAAAGATGGGTATCTGATACTCGTAATCGGCTCAGGTTATGCTGATCCCTCGTGTTCCTGCCAACCATCTCCCTTGGGTTTGCCATCCTCCCTCTCAATATTGTGCCAATATAAGGTCTAGAGCTCGAACACATACTATGAAACTACCTTAGTCGTACATGGTATCCTCTGCTCATGCATGGTCCCACATGCCCTGAGAAAAGAGTGACACATGTCTCCCTCATTACTATCTCCCAACCCAATGCCACTGTTGAAAAGTTTCCCCCCTTGGTGCGCTGAGTGTCACCCAAATACCTCGATTGAGCTCGTCGTCCCCCATTGCTCATGCCCAAAGTGCAAAAAGTCAACAACAAAATCGACTGCGCCCGCGAGGGATGTAGAAGAGGGTTAGACGTGTGAGTCTTCGCGGATACCATCAAGTATCGCTCATCTGTGTCCCCGTCGATCCTAGGTGAACTATGCCCAAAGGTATGCTTGGTGTTTCTGTCCAAGGGTCTCCTTGGAGGAAACACTCTAGGACCTCGTTGTGCTGCACTATACACCCCTGCATACCATCGATCATCTCAGTACTCCTGGACATGCCATTGTACACCGCGACCTACCCCTATACACCACTAAATACCCTCAACTATGACTATGTCATTCTGTACTGGCCTGTGTCTCGCCTGTGTCCCTGTACCTGTCACTCCCCGCGTGTACTCAATGCAATGTGTGTTGGCATTATGATGCCTGTGTTGTACTTGATGGCAACCCACTTGTAGCAGGACAACTCACTTGTATATGGTAACTAGATGGATCCATAGGAGAGATATCCGATGTGACAGAATGCATGGCAGTTCAAAGGAATCATTTCAGAAGTAATATGGCAAATTACAGTGTAACAGGTCTATTCAGAGGTAACAGGGCATTGGTACAGATGAACAGGAAGATGGAACTAAGGTCTACTGATTAGAATAAAGAAGGTAAAGGAAAAGGCTGATGAAAAACAATTTAAGAAGTATAAGCAGGTCCACTTAGTCAAAACAACATATACACGCTGGTCCAAAGAACAAAAAAGGCGTATACGTATACACGCACTCCCACAGGAAGAAAAGCATGTACATGTTGGAAAACCAAGGTTTTGGTCTGAGGTATTTGATCCGTGGTATTGAACCTAGGTATTTGGTCCAAGGTATTGGTTCTAAGTGGTTTTGGTCCAAGGTATTGAGAAAGGCCTAAAACTATATAAGGAGGAGAAGATCAAAGGGATAGGGGTGTAAGTAATGAATATCTTATGAAGAGAGATCAAAAGCAAATATGCATGTTATGGATTTATGGTGCTTTGCTTGATCTGAACTAAAGATGAACCTTAGTGGTTGATGGGGGACGAGATCTAATGATGGATCAAGATCATGAGACCTAAAATGAATGATTATTATATGGTTTAATCATGGATTGTCTAGATCTGAATGCTAACGCATGATTTACACTGTAAATGTTCTGATCTGGGTATGACTGAAGTCTGGAATAGTTGTGATGTTTTAAGTTAGCATTTGCAGATCTGTACACTGGTTCGCTTTGGTGAAGGTGCGTATACACGTTGGTTCGGCTCTTCCAAGTAGCATATGCAAAAGAAAAGCTTAATGTTCAAGGATGATTGATCTAACAGATCAGTGCTGTTGTTTTACTGTTGTCTGTCAATGAAGTCTTCTTAGATCTGAATGTAAAACTGAATGAATAAGGAGTTTGATATTTGATAGATTGATTGTATAAGTGAGAAGAAGTGATCTTTGTTGCTGCTTGCGTAAAGCTCTGTAAGTTGACAGTAGATGTTCAGTATATTGCTGGTTGGTACAGACTTGATTCGAAAGTTGATGTTTGCAGTAGTTTTGAAGGTATACGCAGGTTTGATTAACGAAAGTAGCGTATACACACAATTTGGGTTCAACCAAGTAGCGTATACACTCTGATGCATGGTTTTTGAGGTTACAACTGGTTCTGAATGATGATGTAGGTTTTTGGGTTCAACACAGTGTTCTGGTGTTAGTGATCTGATTGTTCAGATTAACTGAATGTTGGTTGATGCAGTTTAAGTTTAAAAGTTTTTGATGGGTCCAGTCTGAAAATTCATGAAACGTGGTCCCTGGAGGAAGAAAGAAGGTCATAGCCTTCTGTAGGTCGGCGCCTACGTACTAGTAAACAAATTGGCTTGTACAAGAGCTAGGGGGTTGCAGCTTCCTTCCAGTAGAAACTGGAAAACGAGAGAAGGTTGTAGCCTTCTGCAAGTGGGTGCCTGCGTACTAGTATGAGTCTGCACCAGTACAAGATTGTAAACAGATTTTTTATTATTATTATTAAAAGAAGACAGAGACGACAGCAGCAGGTGGTTTTCACCCACATTGGGTTTCCACCTTAAATCTTGGTGTTCATGTGTGTTGCTTATGTGTGATGCTTTATTCTGCTTTTACTACACTGTCTAATAAGTTACTGATATACTGGTTTAAGATCAACACATGATAAATTGTCTAAATCACAATTTATCTGGATGTACGCTGGTTTCTTGAATCACAGTTGCATGTACATGCTAGTTCACTTCACTGAAGTAGCGTATATAAATCTGTTTGGGAAATAAAATTATTGATCTGATAATACTGATTCACCCCCTCTCTCAGTGTTATTTCCAACAATTGGTATCAGAGCAGGTCCTTCATAAGAAGTTTGATCGCTTGAAGGAGGATCCATCAAGATGAATAATCATGAAAGCATGGGATCCATCAGACCGCCAATCTTCGATGGGAGCAACTTTGTTTATTGGAAAATAAGAACCACAACCTATCTACAATCTCTTGGAACAGATGTCTGGGAAATTGTGGAAGGAGGATATAAATTTCCAACAAGAATTCCTATAGACACGGCAAGTAAAAACTTAATATGAAACCAATGCCAAAGCTGTCAATACTTTATTTGGAAGTTTGTCACAATCAGAGTTTGTCAAAGTCATGCAACTCAAATCAGCCAAAGAGATATGGGATAGAATCGTTCAGAGTTACGAAGGAGACTCTCAGGTAAAACGTGCTAAGCTTCAAACTCTTAGAATTCAGTATGAAACTCTTAAGATGCATAGTGATGAGAGTATAGCTAGTTACTTCTTACGTATAGATAAGGTTGTTATTTGTATAAAGAATCTCGGTGAAGAAATAAAGGAAGTTACCTTAGTTGAGAAAATTTTGAGATCCTTGTTTGCTAAATTTGAATCAAAAGTGTCTGCCATAGAAGAAAAATAGGGTTTGCAGAATATCACTATGACACAACTTCACGGAATCCTAACCGCTTTTGGGATGAGAAAATGAGGTCCATAAGATATGAGAGAAACCACATTTAAAGCTTCAACAAAAGGAAAAAAAAAAGGAAGAATACAATGAATCAGGACACATTTCAGAAGAAGAAGATGAGGTAAATTTTGTCAAGAAGCTTCAACGGGGTTCTGGAAGGTTCAGAGGTAAGCTACCTTTCAAATTTTTTGCTTGTTGTAGAGTTGGTCATTATGCTGCCAGATGTGCTCATAAAGATAAATATGAAAAAGGAAAGGAATATGCAAAAGGGAATAGGAAACAAGTTGTGAATAGGAGTTAGTATACTCATGAAGACAACGATGGTTTATCTAATAGTGATGAAAATGAAACTGATCAAGATTACAGACTTCTCATGGCTTATGACAATGATGATTTTTGGGATGCTTTAGAAGAGGAAAACTTTCATGAAGAAATCTCTAAACTCAAAATCTGTTTAGAAGAAAAGAATATGATCATAGATACCTTTGTTGAAAAAGAAAAACACAATGAAAAAGTAGAATGTGAAATTGTGGGTCTAAGAAAAGATCTTGAGAAAACAAAATCTCTCAATCTTAGATTTGCTAAAGGATCAAAAACTTTAAATGAAATTATCAAAGTTTAGCGTTCTCCTTTGATAAAGATAGGTCTGGGATATACTGAAGAAGCATTTCAATCATAGAAGCCGTCAACCTCCACCAAAAGCTATCTTGATGCAACAAAGACCAGTGAACAATATGACAATCGTCAGCAAAGGCATAAAGTTGATCACTAGGTAAATCGTACTCAATTTGATCCAAGGATGAATATCAATAGAAACTACAATCTATAGGTAAATAGATTCGATAGTCGCAGAAGCTTCTTTAATGGGCAATGTTTTTCATGTCATAATTTTGGGCACAAAGCTGCTCAATGCGTTGCTTACAAAACCATCATGACTAGAGAAGCACGAAATCAAAGGAATATAACAGGGATCAAGAGAAGTTCCTATAATAACTTTTCTCCTCTTGAAAATGAAATAGAATATTCAATTTGTAACAACTTTGGTCATGAAGAATCTGAATGCAGGAGCAAATTTAGGCAAACACCATTAAATCCCAAGATATGGAGAAGGAAAGAATCTCAAACAGAAAGATGCGGTATAGCCTTGTATGAAGAAGAACAAGAAAACCAGTGGTACATCGACAGTGGATGCTCCAAACATATGACAGGTGATAAAGAGAAACTTCACTCATATAATGCCTTAGAAAAGGAAAAGAATGTGGCATTTGGAAATGACACTCCAGCTATCATAAAAGGTAAAGGTTCTGTTTTCTTGAAAGAAAAGGTTAAAGCTGGAAATGTTATGTATGCAGATGGTTTAAAGTATAACCTGTTGAGTGTCAGTCAAATGTGTGATCAAGGAAATGAAGTAGTGTTTCGATCAAACATATGTGTTGTTCGTGAGCTTGATACAGGAAAGACCATGATCAAAGGTACAAGAACTCCAAACAATTTAAACATACTCAAAGGAGGACAACAACAGTGCTATCTAAGCAAAAATGATGAAAACTGGCTGTGGCATAGAATATTGGCACATCTAAGCTTTTCTCAAATAAGAAAATCATGCAGACTCAAGGTTGTTCGTGATCTTCCAGATATCAATATCCCAGAAAATACAATATGCAAACCATGTCAAATCGGTAAGAAAACCAGAGTTCACTTCATGGAAAAAGAAGAGTGAGCTAGTAAGCCTCTTGAACTTATCCATACTGATTTATGTGGACCAACAAGGAAAAAGTCACCTCGTGGAGAAGAATACTTTATTTTGTTCATTGATCATTTTTCCAAAATGTGTTGGATAGGTCTTCCAAAGCATAAAGATGAAGCATTTGAAAAATTCCAAGCCTTCAAAGCTTTGGTTGAAAATGAATTAGATCGAAAAAACAAATGCCTCAGATCTGATCGAGGAGGGGAATTTATATCGGATGAATTCTTTGACTTTTGTGAACAATATGGAATAAAAAGGGAATTCTCCACTGCAAGAACACCTTAGCAAAATGGTGTAGTAGAAAGGATGAACAGAACAATTCAACAAATGGCTCGAGCCATGCTAGATGAATCTGAAACTCTTGCAACCTTCTGCGGTGAAGTTGCATTTGCTACTGTGACTATTTTCAACAAAGAAAATGTTCAAGTAAATAGCACTCAAACTCCACATGAACTTTGGTACGGTAAGACTCCTACTGTAAAATACTTTAAAGTTTTTGGAAGCAAATGTTTTATCCAATGTTGAAACTATTGGTATCAACAATATATCGGCGAGGGTCTAGAAAATATCTTATCAACAATATCGGCGAAAATATCGGCAAATATCGGCAAGCATAAAAAATGCATAATATATTCATTTTTCTTTTTAGATATCTAAACATATAAAGCAATAACAACATGAGCTAAACACATTGGCACATAAATATGAAGAAGGCACTGATATATATTATGTCAAATAGAAATGATACATCAAACTTCAAAGGCGATACCAAATTCTGCTGATCCCTGATAATTGTCCAATCAAGGACTTAAACAAAATAACATCACATATCCTGCTGATCCTTGATAGTGATAATTGTACAATCAGGGACTCAAATAAAATAACATCACATATCTAAAACTTTAAAAGTATTTCATCATTATGGGTTATAAACTTATATGTAGCAAAAGTTGCAAAACAAATAAAACTAGCAGCTATCTATCTGAGACCATTGGCCTCTCCCTAGCAGCTTTCTTTCTGTCTTGTTCAACAATTGCTTCATGAGCTTTTTGTATAACCTCTGCACTAGAAACCATACAAGGCATTACATCTGCGTCATATGCAGAGAGTCTAGCCAGATGGTATTTCAATCGTGTAACCCCTCCTGACATCTTGGTCCCACACAAGTTGCATGATATATATGCCTGATTTGCCCCACCAACAACCTCCCCATACTTTCAAACTGGGTCCAAGGCTTTTGGCATATTTGACATTTGTAGTGAACTAATTCAAACCTAGGGCACAAAAAAAAAAAATTGGCATTAAATCCCCGAACACAAAATGAAAAAATAATAAGTAATAATCACCTCATTCAAAAAAAAATACTACATTATTTGCATTTTGCAATGTGAATGAAAAATGGCAATAAGAGGGTGCATAAGAAAGTTGAAAAAAAATGAAGTTTGCTGTCTAAATATGGAGAAAACCCTTGCATTGGTTCATGGGCATGAAAATCATAGCAAATAGAAAAAAACAAAGAAACAAAATGTTGGTAGGCAAAGGGGCAAGCAAGCATAACCCTAAATCTATGAAAAAATCATTAACATAGGGATTTTTAAGAACATACTTGTTAATGGAAGAAATGAAGTTTGTCTCACTATTCTTCAATTTTTGATCCACAAAAAAATCTTAGTTGGTGGTGATAATCGTTGTTTGATCCTCAAACCCTCCTTGACAACCACCACAAAACTCTTCCTTCTCCAACACTGAGAAACAAAAATGAAGAAAAAAACGATTTTTTCTTTTTTCTAGCCGCGAAAAAACACTCCCGGTGATATTTTATATCGTCTCGCGATACTTTGCCGATATATCGCCGATATCTCGGAAATATCACGATATTTTCGGGAGCCAAAAATATCGTGATATTTTCTCGGCGATATTTCAGCTCGCCGAAAATATGGTGATATTTATGATATTCGGCGATATTTTGCTGATATTATCTTCACTGGTTTTATCAAAAGGATTGATGAAAAACTTGGTAAGTTTGAACACAGAGCAGATGAAGGGATTCTTCTTGATTATTCTTCCAGAAGTAAAGGATATAAAAGTTATAATAAAAGACTTGGGAAAATTGTTGAAAGCATTGATGTTGTAGTTGATGAAGCATGCAAAAATTCAAAATAGATAAAATGAATAGAATATTATGACAATGAGGAAGATGGGGATTACTTTCCCACATCAAATCAAAATTATATTGAAGAAGAAACCAATGAAGCACCATAAGAGGATATAATGGTAGAAGAAAAGACTCCATCCAGTGATGTTCAGAAAAATCATCAAGAAACTCAAATTTTAGGAGAAAGGGAGGCTGGTGTACAGACAAGAAGAATTATTACAGGGACTTCAAGCTATCTAGCATTACTATCCTCCACCGAAACTCAAAATGTAAATGAAGCATGCAAAGATGAATTTTGGGTCAAGGCCATGGATGAAGAACTTGAGCAAATTGAAAAGAATGACACTTGGGAATTAGTTCCTAGACCTCGTGATAAAAATATTATAGGAACTAAATGGATATTCAAGAACAAGTTGAATGAAAATGGAGAAGTCATTAGAAACAAGGCCAAACTTGTTTGTAAAGGGTATGAAGATATAGCTTTTAAAGAAACTTTTGCATTTGTTGCCAGACTTGAAGCCATAAGAATGTTTCTTGCTCTTTCCAATTTTCGAAAATTCAAAGTATACCAAATGGATGTAAAATCAACCTTCCTTAATGGAGTTTTAGAAGAAGAAGTTTATATTGAACAGCCAGAAGGATTCATTCTTGGAAATGATGCAAAACTTGTATGTAGACTCAAAAAGGCTCTCTATGGTCTGAAACAGGATCCAAGGGCTTGGTATTACCGCCTTGACAAATATCTACACCAACAAGGTTTTACAAAAGGTTCTACAGATAACAATTTATATACAAAGATTGAAAATGATAAATTGCTAATTATTATTGTTTATGTTGATGATATCTTTTTTGGTAGCAATGAAGAATCCACGAGTGAGAATTTTGCTTCAGTAATGCAACAAGAATTTGAAATGTCCTTGCTTGGTGAACTTACCTATTTTCTTGGTCTACAAGTTCAACAAACTAAAGATGGTATTTTTCTTTCACAAACCAAATATCTCAAGTAGATCTTGAAAAGGTATGGAATGGAAGATTCTAAACCTGTATGTACTCCAATGGTAACATGATGCAGTCTCAGCTCAAATGATGAATCTGCAAAAGTACATCAACCAACTTACAGATCCATGATTAGCAGTGCGCTTTATCTAACAGGTACCCGACTTGACATCATGCATGCAATAGGAATCGTTGGAAGATTTCAAGCAAATCCAAAGGAATCACACCTTCAGGTAGTCAAAAGAATTTTCAAATATCTTCAAGGAACTCAGGACTTTGGACTATGGTATCCTAGAGATGTAGATCTTATTCTTCATGCATATACAGATGCAGATTGGGCAAGAAGTGTTGATGATAGAAAAAGCACTACTAGTGGTGCATTCTATATGGGTTCCAGGTTAGTGTCTTGGCTCAGCAAGAAACGAAGTTCAATTGCTTTATCTACAAGTTAAGCAGAATATGTGGCTGCTGCATCTTGCTGCACACAACTACTTTGGATGATGCAAACTTTGCAAGACTACTCCACCCATCTCCATTCTATGTGATAATACAAGTGCCATTAGTATTTCAAAGAATCCAGTCATGCACTCCAAGACCAAGCACATACCTATCAAGTACCAT
This sequence comes from Pinus taeda, assembly GCA_000404065.3. Taxonomy (NCBI): domain Eukaryota; kingdom Viridiplantae; phylum Streptophyta; class Pinopsida; order Pinales; family Pinaceae; genus Pinus; species Pinus taeda. The sequence continues at coordinate 6,582 of APFE031255750.1, read as the reverse complement.
TTTTTACGAGAACAAGTGCTTGAACAAAAGGTCAAATTGGAGTATGTCCCCTCCAAAGAATAGGTTGCTGCTATATTCACTAAACCACTGCCCAGAGAAACATTTGAATATCTCAGACAAACGCTGGGAGTAGTTGCTGCATCATCTTGCTGTTAAATCCAGTTTTTCAGAGGGAGGTTATTATATGCGGGTTTAATGAAGTATAGTCGCGTATACACGCAGGTTTTTGTGGCTGAAGAAGCGTATATGTTTTTTTGACGAGAAAAATAGTGGGTCAGATTCTGATATGGGTGCTCTGTCTGATGTTGATGATTACAGTCTAATGATATGCTTTGTTCATTAATTTTTATCTGATTGACAAAGATGCCTTGATTAATGACTTGTTAACAATGCACAGGTAGCACAGGTTCAGGGGGAGCATTGGCCTTCACACGCATTCTGCATTGTTGGCATTATGGTTGCTGAGTCTAGCTATGGCTTCAGATATTTATACCATTTGTTGCTTAAGTCATGTAAAAGTCTAGGGTGTGATATGACTTCTCATACATTTGAATGAGTCCTATTGGAAAAATGATGTAATTTGTATCCCCACTTTGCATGGGATTGATGATGTAATATTTATTGTATTTTTGTCATGTATAAACAATTGGTATATCCCCACTTGGTTGGGTGGATGAGTCAAATTTGGTATATCCCCACTTGATTGGGAGATTGATGTATGTATGAGTCATTGGTGATAGGAAGGTCAAACTCACATAGTTGAGTTATAGAGTCATGTTATTTTTTTTGAAATTTTTTTTGTAGACTCTGCATGTGCTTGGGGGGAGCATGGACGGTTAGTGCATCACAACATGTACAATGATATTAGAACATGCACAAAGAGGGAGCATGATCAATGTTTATATTCAACTGTTTAGATATTAGACTCTTCATTTTGGTCAGCCCTTTGCCCTTGATATCAAAGGGGGAGAATATCTTGGTCCAACCTTTGCCTTGATGTTAAAGGGGGAGAGTATTTTGGTGTTGCTTGTTATCTCTAACAGTTTCTACAACTTGCAGTAATCAACACCAACATGTTTGCCATCAAGTCCAAAGGGGGAGATTGTTGGCATTATGATGCATGTGTTGTAGTTGATGGCAACCCACTTGTAGTAGGAGAAATCACTTGTATATGGTAACTAGATGAATCCACAAGAGAGATATCCGATGTGACAGAATGCATGGCAGTTCAAAGGAATCATTTCAGAAGTAATATGGCAAATTACAATGTAACAGGTCTATTAAGAGGTAACAGGGCATTGGTACAGAAGAACAGAAAGATGGAACTAAGGTCTACTGATCAGAATAAAGAAGGTAAAGGAAAAGGCTGATGAAAAACAATTTAAAAAGTATACGCGGGTCCACTTAGTCAAAACAGCGCAGAACAAAAAGGCATATATGTATACACACACTCCCACAGGAAGAAAAGCGCATACATGTTGGAAAACCAAGGTTTTGGTCCGAGGTATTTAATCCGTGGTATTGACCCTAGGTATTTGGTCCAAGGTATTGGTCCCAAGTGATTTTGGTCCAAGGTATTGAGAAAGGCCTAAAACTATACAAGGAGGAGAAGATCAAAGGGATAGGGGTGTAAGTAATGAATATCTTATGAAGAGTGAGATCAAAAGAAAATATGCATGTTATGGATTTATGGTGCTTTGCTTGATCTGAACTAAGGATGAATCTTAGCGTTGATGGGGGATGAGATCTAATGATGGATCAGGATCATGAGACCTAAAATGAATGATCATTATATGGTTTAGTCATGGATAGTCTAGATCTGAATGCTAACGCATGATTTACACTGTAAATGTTCTGATCTGGGTATGACTGAAGTCTGGAATAGTTGTGATATTTTAAGTTAGCATTTGCAGATCTATACGCTGGTTTGCTTTGGTGAAGGTGTGTATACACGCTGGTTCGGCTCTTCCAAGTAGCATATGCAAAAGAAAAGCTTGATGTTCAAGGATGACTGATCTATCAGATCAGTGCTGTTGTTCTACTGCTGTCTGTCCATGAAGTCTTCTTAGATCTGAATGTAAAATTGAACGAATAAGGAGTTTGATATTTGATAGATTGATTGTATAAGTTAGAAAAAGTGATCTCTGTTGCTGCCTGCATAAAGCTCTGTAAGTCGATAGTAGATGTTCAGTATATTGCTGGTTGGTATACACTTGATTCAAAAATTGATGTTTGCAGTAGTTTTGGAGGTATACACAGGTTTGATTAACGGAGGTAGTGTATACACGCAGTTTGGGTTCAGCCAAATAGCGTATACACTCTGATGCATGGTTTTTGAGGTTACAACTAGTTTTGAATGATGATGCAGGTTTCTAGGTTCAACACAGCGTTCTGGTGTTAGTGATCTAATTGTTTAGATTAACTGAATGTTGGTTGATGCAGTTTAAGTTTAAAAGTTTTTGATGGGTCCAGTATGAAAATTGGATGAAACATGGTGTTTAGATTATGGTGTTGTGATCCAGGAGTATCCAGTCTGAAAATTCATGAAACGTGGTCCCTGGAGGAAGAAAGAAGGTCGTAGCCTTCTGTAGGTCGGTGCCTACGTACTAGTGAACAAATTGGCTTGTACAAGAGCTAGGGGGTTGCAACTCCCTTCCAGTAAAAGCTAGAAAATGAGAGAAGGTTGTCGCCTTCTGCAAGTGGGTGCCTGCGTACTGGTATGAGTCTGCACCAATACAAGATTGTAAACATATTTTCTTATTATTAAAAGAGGACAATGACGATAGCAGCAGGTGGTTTTCACCCACATTGGGTTTCCATCTTAAATCTTGGTGTTCATGTTTGTTGCTTATGTGTGATGCTTTATTCTGCTTTTACTGCACTGTCTAATAAGTTACTGATATACTGGTTTAAAATCAACACATGATAAATTGTCTAAATCACAAGTTCTCTGGATATACGCTGGTTTCTCTAATCACAGTTGCGTGTACACGCTAGTTCATTTCACCGAAGTAGTGTATATAAATCTGTTTGGGAAATAAAATTATTGATCTGATAATATTGATTCACAGCCCTCTCAGTATTATTTTCAACAATGTGAGGCACTTTTACTCCACAACACAGTCCAACATACTACGACACACCACCTTGTATCTCCATGCTCCTCTGCAGGTCCCTGCTTCTCGTTGCTATGGCTTAACATTGTTTTGTATGCATCAGACTGCATCCCTCTACATAACACTAGACCCTATGACATAACTATGTGTAGTCTTGTGTACCACTGCCCACTCTCGTACCACCCTGTAACATATAGTATCCTGCATGGGCCAAAATATCCACCTCTCTGCCAGTACGCCCTCCATGATGTGGGCTACATCCCTTCATCTGCTCTAAAGGACCTGAGTGATCCGACTCCCCACAGGCTAACGAAAATGACACTACTACGCCTATCCTCAATAGTCCCTGTGTCCCATATGCTAGTAAGAGAGCACTCTCTCCATACGATGCCCTGTCTGATAGCCTGCCGATGCCATCTCCTCCTACCAGCTCCTGCCAGAGTAAGCTAGTCACCATGTCACTCCATACTCATTAATATGCCAAGGCAACTCATGAAATTTGTCTGCTCGCTTGTCAAACCATCCTGTCACTCGTGCTGACTGGGGCTATGATGGAGATCTGAAAATGTGGGTGCGCTCAAACGTCGAATCCATCACGTAGCTACTACCATCACCTACCAACTCTATGATGTGATGGAAAAGCCCACCTGGGTCCCAAAAACAGTTCGACCCTCGAGTCCCTCTGGTAATACATGGCCTCTGCTGACATGTGGCCATGGATGTATCTAACTACCTAACCTGCTCCATTGAGTACTAGCTCAGTACCTCTTGTCATCCAATCCCAAAGGGAAGATCGAATGTGTAATCCTCTGTGGAAGGAACAAGCCCTCTAAGCTGATGTGATATCATGCTCAGCTTAGTCTTGCTAACCTGCCCACCCCCTCGGGTATGTATAGACAACTCAGCCTTTGTGAATCCAACGCATAAGTATGGGTTGGTAGCACTATAGACCCTGCCAGTGGGCCTCTAAAGTGAACTGTGCTGAAAACCCAACCCGTGACATCTATGATGCCCCTCATCAATGGCTAGCCCAAGGGATGGCTGCACATCCTCCTCCATCACTGGCTTGACATGAGCCTTTGACTGTGTTAGAGTCGGTCTAGTAGCCCTCCATCAACGATCAAAGCTCTTTGCATTTGCATAGGTAGGTGTCTCATCAGTGTCATCTTTGCATCCCATTAGGCATGCCATAACCCTGATGGAGGAGCTGGTATCTTTTCCCCCCTCTTGGCATTGTTGGACCAAAGTTATTTCGGTCATTAAATTTTTCAAGATTGTCTTGTCTTATCTTGAGGTCAAATTCCTAGGTTTAGGGTTTTTGTCAAGTTTGTCTTCAAGGTCATGTCTCTGAAGGTCAATAAATGTTCAGCAAGCCAGAGGGATGATTTTAACGGTGTTTCTTTGCAAATTCCTATCTTGTACAATTAATTTTCATCTTGGATTTAAAAACTCTGTTTTTAAAGCCAAGATCATTTTCAAATTTTTGTAAAAAATGATGAAATTTTAAAAAAAAATTCTCAAGGACAGCATGTAACCCTGGCTCCCTAGCCAAGATCCCTCAGATGATATCCCTGCAAAAAGAATCGAGCAAAAGCATTAAATCAGTCAAGTTTTTTTTTAAAATGTCAAAGGAAAAACATTAGAAAGTGGGTTGTGATATGAAATTTATTCAAAGCAAGGCTATAAAGGTTCTATTTTCCTCCATTAAGCCTCATTGTGCATTCAAGTGATAGAGAAGTCGATTAGCAAGAGCGTTTGAGCATTGGAGTGAATTGTAAGAGCGTTTGGGAGAGGTGAGACCTGTTAAAACACAGGTGAGACCCGTCAAGATACCTCTGCTAGCGCAAAATTTGCACAGGTGAGACCCGTTAGGAGAGTGAGACGTGTTGGGCGGTGAATGCGACCCATCAACGCATCATTTGCATAAAATCGCCAGCAGCTCGCTAAGGAACCACGATTTGCCCAATTTTGAAAGGTAGGCCCTCAAAGCATGAGAAATTATTGCCTGCTACAGCTCAGCAAGATCATAATTGTGTTTTTAAAGGTTTTAATTTTGCAAGTAAAAGCTCCATTGCTGCTGTGAGTATAAAATTGTCAAAATTGCTGCTGTGGGTATGAAATTGTCAAATTTGCTAGGGTTTATTATGCTGTTTTAAGGTTTCCCATTTTCTTTCCTATTGTCCACCTCCCATTACATGTTCTTTAGCATTTAAATTCCCCTTCCAAATTTGATAAGAACCTCAAACCCTACCCCTCATGATGCTAATGTAAAAAATATATGTCATGATGTATATGCAATAATTCCCGCAATGTTTTTCCCTTAAAATCCCTGTTTTATATATTCATTCTCATGTTCCCTTTAAAAGTGCCCCTCCCCTAACATCCTCCTCATGTTCCTTGTCCCCTTGAAACAATATATAAATCAACATTTTGCAGGTAGAAACAACATAACATTTTGGCCACTCCTTTTCCTAAACAATGTCAGAAACTGAAACCTATGAGCCAAGTGATGACCAGGTATCAGCTTCAGAAATTGAGATACAGAGGAGGCCTCAAAAGGTAAAAGGCGGTCATCACAGGAGAGCGGAGCCCACCTCTTTGACAGAGTTACAGGCTTGTCCCATGGCAGTCTCATGTTTTCAGTACATGTCTTGCTATGAGTTTTGCGAGAGGATCTCTCCGATTCAGCACCACAGAGAGTTGGCTCGCCTATTTGTTTTACATTTACATGATGGACATGTCAACCTTGCCGGGGTGGACTTTATTTTGACACCCGAGGTGATTTCACAAGCTACAGGGATACCTAATGTCGGGGAGGTATGGAACAAGCGCAAGGTGTTGGACACTGTTCAGGTTGAGCCTTTTATTAGACCAGCATTCATGAGACTATTGACAGGTGTGTTTCCATTCAGATTTCTCAGGCGTGAGTATGCTCCTATGATGAGGCTCATCATGCGCTATTTTACCTGTGAGGGCAGATTTTCACAAATATATTCGTACCATATCTGCATATTGATGCACTTCACACGGGTACGGATGATGAATATCCTTGTTTTCTTCTATCAGAACATTGAGAGGATGGTGTCCATAATGCAGAGGAAGAGCCAGGCACAACAGTATAGGAGCCTTTACCATTATGGTTTGATTCAGCTTGTAGTATTACACCAGTTGGCTCAGCGAGGCATCTCATGGGAGGAGTTCATCTCTCGTGAACTTTTCACACCATTACCCCTGCCACATCCTGAGGTTGTTCACGAGGAGGGAGGACCATCTCAGCAGCATGACATCCCCGTCATTAGCCATGTTAGCTCCCCACCTTTGGTTACTTCAGAGAGGCCAGAGGGCCTTATTTGTAGCAGCTCAGCGAGTACTTTCTCCACACCAGGTGGAAGGGGTCTCGCCTTCTTCATCAGCACCGCGAGTGTTATCTCCACACCAGGTGGAAAGGGCCTCGCTTCCGACAGCA
>APFE031255744.1:0-12015 GCA_000404065.3 Pinus taeda | reverse complement strand
GTAGTCTTCCTTTGACAAGGCCAGGTTCCCACTCACTTCTGCTAGCACTCCATGATGGCTTCAAACAACAATATCTTAAAGGCTCCTCCCTTTAGGCTTCACTCCAAACCAAGCACGCTTCTCCCTCACACAACTAGATGGCTACAACTAGTAATAGATTTCTTGTCTAATCAAAATAGTATACTCACACTCAGCCAACACTCTAACTATGACTAGTTTGTGCTTGGGAAGAAGGGAGGTTTATATAGGAAATATGGATGGGAGATGGATCCTTTTCTCATGGGAGAAGCACTCATTCCTTGAGGTAGTTCCATCATTATAGGGGAAAGGATCCCAAACTATCATCCTCGACCCCATCCGGCCAAACCGTTTACCAGACTTTTGTTGCGAAGCTTCTAGAGCTGGAAGCTTTTGGCTCTACTTATAAAAAAATTTCCATAACAAGACCAGCATGACTGAAACACAGCTCGGTCACTTTGGTCGGTGTGAGGAGTAGTGCTAATCTTTGCACAACAGCATGGGGGAGACAAAGGCTATTAGTGGCGGTCTTGTAAACTGGGAAAAACAAAAGTTTGAGGGGAAATGGTGCAAAAGGGAATTGATCTGATCATGAAGAGGGACACAATGGGAGTTTCTTCATGAAGGCAAAGCATGCGGAGGTTCACTGTAGAGGTCCTCCAGGATCAAGGAATAGGGAGTACAAAGACAATGATAAAATGCTGTGTGACAGATGCCCCCTAAAGCGTGAAGGTCAAACTGGAGTGAGGAATGAAATGCTTTATAAATTAGTGCGGGGAACCACTCTGCCATCGGAAAACCTACAAGCAAGTACGTATACATATACATGAACTGAGATCTCTATCAAATGATACATGAATCATGGCATGGACGCAACCATCTAGAGAATGATCATGTAAATGGATCCAGGTATGGGCGCAACCATCCGTCAAAGAGGATCATAACGAAACCGCAATATGGTCACAACCATCCAATAATGAGAAGGAACACATATGATAACTCATGGTCTGGTCGCAGCTAGCCATCTAAAAGAGACATGCATATCATCATAACCATTTCACACCACTTTGAAACCTAGACTTTTGTCATTTGAGTCGAGGGTCTTGTGCTCCAACACGACCCAATCAAAGTACAGATCCTAGCATGGGAATAGATGTGTTGACGTCGAACATGCTGGAAAGTCGCTTGATTACCAGACAATGATGTAAACTGTTAACAAGTGCGAGAGAAACCACCAATAATGACAATGGTCCTCAAGGTACTATCAACACAATCCATGAAATGTGAATATAGGAACTAAAGTCAAACACCCGTGAAATCACTTGATCGAAAGCCAATGATGTGAACTTGTCGTTGAGTGCGAAGAACTTGCCATTAGGGCATGCAAGCTCTAAGGTACTGGAAGGGAGTCTCTCAATCAACTTCCCGGATAATGAGTTGAATTCGACAGAAAGAAAACGTGTCTAAGGAGGGCCATAATGAATCTCACATCATCGACGCGAGACGAGAGGATGCAAAATGATTTTGGATGGTACAGAGAATCAGGGGTAAGTGTAACTACAGAAGGACAAATCTTGAACACATCGGTGACACAACTGGAAGTTTAGCATCTTTTTGATCCATGGGATTGGTGGTCATGATGATGTGGCAGAGATCGAATGGAAGGCAAAAATGAACAGCCCAAACCCAGGAAGGTCAACGATGCAAAGGAGGATGTCCCAACCCGACACGAAGCAAAGAGTGTCATGTTCAAGAGTAAGATGCTGACACGACTTGATAGATTTCAAAATATTCCCCCACCATTTTTGGCAAGTACCCCAATTATTTTTTAATCGCAAGCTTGAAGGGGATGGCATATGCTTGCACTGTAAGTTCATCCTTCGGATGAATCTGACCTAGTAAGTTTAACGAGCCCTAGGAAGGAGAAGCTCATGTTCATCATGGTGATGAATCCGATGTCGTTTAATAGTTTGACGAGTTCGACAAAGGTGTAACTCAACATCTTTTTCATGTTTAGAGATTTTGAAAAAGACACGTAAAAGAAATCTCCACATGATCCCTTTTCGTATATTTGTGTCTCTTGAGCCTGAAAAGGTAGAAAACAATACTTGAGATAACCGCTTGACCTTTTCAGTAAAGGAGTACCTTTTTCGTAAATAGTGCCTCCCAGCCTGAAAAAGGGGTAAACTTTTACTAGGTGCATGACGTTTCACATCCATTAACGAGTTTGAAATGACAAGGGCTCGACCATGTTTTCACTTTTAAAGGGTCAGAAAAGAGCTGAAAGTGGACCCCCCATTTTTATTTTCTTTAACAAGTCAAAAAGGGAAAAAAGTTACTCGGCTATCTTTTCATATAAGTTTAACGAGTCGAGAAAAGAGCTAAAACGTGACTCATCATCATTGTCAAACATCCATCACCTGTTGCTGCACAGGTAGGGCAAAGTGTATTATCGAGTCCTTGAGGTCAAAATATTTACAAAACCTGATATTTTCATGAAATAATGAATAAAAAGGGGAAAAGTAAATATATTTTTACCATTTACCATTTTACCCTCGCTGTGAAGACTTTTTACCCACTTTTTCCCTAATCGTTCCAGAGTAGATTATGGGAGATCCAAGAGGTCAATCGATGAGCCTGTTGAAAAGTGTGCAATAAGAAATGCTAAATTTAGAATGTGCTAAAAATAGAACTCCTAAAAATAACAGTTTGGCCAGTGAGGTCATTGGCCACCTTGGGTGAGAGGTGAAATTGCTAAAAATAGAAGGTTCTAAAAATAGAATTTCTGGGTCCCTTCCTATTTATAGCAATCCCTGGTCTATCTATAGGAAGTAAAATTGAATTTGGTCTTAACAATAGTTTAAAATATTAACTGATTAATCTCCATGAGTTAAGCAGTTATAAAAATTAAACTTGAAGTCTTTGTGAGAACATGCAATTAGTTGTCCCATTGATTGAGGAATTTATCCTTTATTCTCTTCACTGATTGAGGAATTAAGTATGAGTTATATAATGAGAGAATCAGTTGACTTAGTTCTAACTAGTCAAGTCCAGTTAGATTATTTTAACAAGTTGTTAAAATAATAAAATATAGTTTTTTAATGCTTGCATGCATGTGACAACTATTATTTTAGATAACTGAGTATTTGCTCATGGATAACTGATGCATGGCAGTTTAGAGAGAGACCCAGTTGAGATCAGATGAGGGACAATGTATTATCAGATGCTTGGATCTTCCTATGCAATATTCCTTGCATGCAGGAGGAACTAGAGTCCTCAAGGATTGCGTAGTAGGACCTGAGGTTGACAACAGGTATGATCCGGGGCTAATTCACATATGTTTGTAATTGGACCCCAATCAAAATTGTGCAAGGAAATAATGGATTGGAGGACTTGTGGCCTATATATTGAGGTCAAGTGAGTCTATGATCTTCATCTTTTGATTGCAGAGAGTACATAATAGCTCTTGAGATGATATTTTTTGTAAACAGAAGAGGATTTCCACTTGATTGATAATACAGTGTTGGGGCTTTATGCTGGTGCTTTCCCCAGTGATATATCTTGTGTTATGTGTGATTACTTCTCTTGATTAGTTATATGTGTTTATGCTTGATGTTGCTCATGAAATCGATTTTGCTTCTGCTTAATGTTTTGTGGAAGTAGATCAAGTATTATGCTTTCGGAAATTGCATATATCAGTTTGATCTATAGGTGAAATTTCTACATGGTATCAGAGCACAGGTAATCAAGCAAGGAATAATATACAAGCAAGAGAAATAAAGTCGAAGTTTATTATTCGGGATATAGATATCTAGTTCTCATCACAATTCAGATTTCATCCAGATGGCCTTCATTGGTTTGAGGCTTGAGTATGCCCTTGATGGCAGCTCAAACTACACAACTTGGAAGGTTCGCAGGGATGTAGTATTGGAAGATAATGGCATTAAGGTCTTCATTGATCAAGATGTCCCTAATCCTACTGATGCTACTCAGGTTGCAGACTGGAAGAAGAATGTGGCTAGAGCTAGGAGAATCATCCAAGAGGGAGTTCAAGATCACATAGTCTCGAGCCTCCATGGGAAGGAGACTCCGTTTGCAATGTGGAAAACATTGAAATATTTATATTAGAATAGCAGTGATTAGAGGAAGCCGGCACTGAAGGACAAGCTTCGAAAGATCAAGTGTGAAAAGGGTAACACGATCACTACATTCTTGAACAAGCTCACTGACTGCAGAGATGAGCTTGCAAGCATAGGGATCACTACCGCTAATGATGATATAGTGAGTCCAACACTCCTTGGCCTTCCTAAGAGCTGGCATAGCTACCAGGACTCAATGAGTGGAAGGGAAAAACTGCCAGATTGGGAATGACTATGGTCGGATTTGATGCAGGAGGAGATCAGACGGAACACCAAAGATGGAGCTTCTTCATCGAAACATGATGATGAAGAGAACTTGGCTTTAACATCTAAAGCTAAGAAAGGGAAAGGGAAGGCATCCCAATCCAAGTCTTCTCAAGGAAGGAAGAAGTTTGATAAGTCGAAGGTGAGATGCTTTCATAGTCATGAGTTGGGTCACTATGCTACTAGTTGCCCAAGGAAGAACTCCAAGAAAGGTTGCTCCAAGGAATTTGATGGTGATGCTCTAGCTTCACAATTTGAGATGGATTTCTCACTTATTGCATGCATGGTTTCATCTAACATGGGATGTGTTTGGTACTTGGACAATGGAGCTTCTTTCCACATGTCAGGTGACAAGACTATTTTCAGCGCTTTGGAGGGGAAGAATCTCTAGATACAGATCGAGATGGGTGATGACGGAAAGTACCATGTCTCAGGTGAAGGTACGGTTGTGTTTCAGAGGGATGATGGTTCTCCCCTTTCTCTTTCTAATGTTATGTATGTACCAGGGCTGAAAAAGAATCTTGTGTCTATTGCTATGCTTGAGGATAAAGGCTATGATGTAGTCTTTAGTTTTGGAAAGGTTTTCCTAAGGCATATTGGCATCGGACAGACCAAACAGATAGGGGTTCGAGTTAAGAATCTCTATAAGTTACATGTAGAAGACTGCGTTGCTTTGAGTTCAAAAGTAGAAGTGATGCATGGCCAAGATATTGGCGAGTTATGGCATAAGAGACTAGGCCACTTGCATCATGGGGCCTTGAAGATCATGCAACAAATTTCTACCGAATTACCCAAGTGCAAGCTAGAGCAAATGAGCACATGCAAAGGTTGCACTTTGGGTAAGTATGCAAAATTTTCATTTCATGATCAGGATGGTAGAGCAGGAGCAGTTATGGAGTGAGTTCATTTAGATGTATGCGGGCCCTTCTCTACAGCCTCCATCGCAAAGCAAACGTATTATGTTATTTTTGTTGATGATTTTTCTCGTAGATGTTGGATCTACTTCATGCAAAAGAAGGATCAAACCTTCTTGAAGTTTTGTGAGTTCAAAGCTTTGGCAGAGAAAGAATCAGGGATGAAAGTAAAGGCTTTGCGATGTGATAACAGTGGAGAGTATATTTCCTAGTAGTTTAAGGAATTCTGTGCTTCAGACGGAATTAAACGGGAACTCTCGACACCTCATAATCCACAATAGAATGGGGTGGCCGAAAGGAAGAACAGATCTATTGTGGGTGTAGCTCGATCGATGTTGCATGACCAAGGCCTACCACTTCATCTGTGGGCTGAGGCATGCAATACAACAATATATCTTCATAATAGAAGTCCTCATCATATTTTGGTGATGAAGACACCTATGGAAGCTTTTTCAGGGAAGAGACCAGATGTGAGTCACTTCCGCATATTTTAATCACCAGTCTTCTGTCATGTGACCAAAGATTCTCAGAAGAAGCTAGACCCAACAACTGAGTTGGGAATACTTGTGGGGTACACAGATACACCTCACAACTATCGTGTGTTTCTGCTTGCCAGTCAGAGGACCGTAGTGTGTAGGGATCTAAAGTTCGATGAGTAGCAAGCCATGTGAGTATCACTTGAGAGGGAGCTCAAGTTGCATGGTGATGATGAGGAACTATTAGTTCCTAAAGAGGAGGAGCCTGCTGATGATGTAGATTAGCTGCATGCAGAGATTCCAGTAGTGGAGATCACCATTGCTGGAGAGTCTTCCAAAGATGGGTGGAAACGCTCACAGGAAGCTGACAGATTGATGCAAGATGCGAGAGAGAATGTGGGGCAACCATCCTCTCAGTGTAGACAGAGGAGATCTCCCGATAGATACACTGGCTACACGGCCTTGGTTGGAGAGTGTGTAGTGACCGAGCATTCTTCTTTTGAGGAGGCAGTGTAGCAGCCAGTTTGGGTTGATGCGATGGTAGATGAGTATGATTCTATCATGTGGAACAATGTGTGGGATGTTGTCCCTAGATCAGGGGACAAGTCAGTGGTTACTTCCCGATGGCTTTACAAGGTAAAGTAGGAAGCAGATGGTAGTATTGAGAAACACAAGGTAGGGTTTGTTGCCCGTGGTTTTTCACAGGTTGAGGGGATTTAATATGATTATACCTTTGCTCCTGTTGTAAGGCACTCATCGATTAGGTCGATTCTAGCACTATCAACACAGATGGGTTGGCAGATCCATCAGATGGATGTGAAGATGACATTCCTCAATGGGGAGATTGAGGAATAGGTATACATAGAGCAGCCAGAGGGATTTGAGACCTTTGATCATGAGTCACATGTGTGTCGGCTAAAGCAAGCATTGTATGGGCTGAAGCAAGCACCCCGTGCTTGGTATACCAGGATCAACAACTATTTCACTGGGTTGGGCTTCACTAAGAGTGAAGCAGATGCGAACCTCTACTACATCATTGTAGATGGTTAGCTATTGATTATTGTACTTTATGTCAATGATTTGGTTTTGACAGGAGATGATCAGTTGATCAAGTCTTGCAAGGAGGATCTTGCAAGAGAGTTTGAGATGAAGGACATGGGCCTCATACACTACTTTCTAGGCATGTAGGTGTGGTAGAGAGATGGGGAAGTATCTGTGTCTGAAGGCAAGTATGCCAATGAGATACTCAAGTGCTTCCACATGGAGATGTGCGAGCCCATGGAGATTCCTCTAGCAGGTAACTGGAGGAAGGAGGATGCTACTTCAAGTGAGGTAGTAGATGCTACTGTTTATAGGCAGCTTGTGGGTTCACTCATGTATTTGGTGAACACACGACCAGATTTGTGCTTTGCGGTGAACCAGCTGAGTCAAGCTATGGTTCAACTAACCAAGTTATTTTGGAAGGTGACAAAGCATGTGCTGTGATATATCAGAGGCACTACTTAGTATGGATTATGGTACAGGTAGACAAAGGGAGTGAAGCTCCAAGGCTTCACGGATGCAGATTGGGCAGGTAGTCCATCAGACAGGAAGAGCACTTCTGGAGGAATCTTCAATCTTGGGTCAGCTGCGGTTTCTTGGTATAGCAGGAAACAGAGGTTAGTTGCACTTAGCACAGTGGAGGCAGAGTACATGGTAGCTAGTCAGGCTACATGTGAGGCCATCTGGATTCAGAAGATTCTAGTGGGATTGTTTGGTTAGATGATGGATCCTATAGTGATATATCGTGATAATTAGAGTTTCATTAAACTATCTGAGAATCCAGTGTTTCATGACAGGTCCAAGCATATAGATATCCGCTATCATCATCTATGGGATTATGTGGTCAAGAGGATCATGATGTTGCAATAGATTTTGACCGAGGAACATGATGCAGATATTTTGACAAAGGAATTGTCAAAAGGCAAGTTTGAGTTCCACAAAGACAGGATCGGGGTTGCTCATAATCCCCTTCTTGTTGAGAGGGAGTGTTGAAAAGTGTGGAACAAGAAATGCTAAATTTAGAATGTGCTAAAAATAGAACTCCTAAAAATAGTAGTTTGGCCAGTGAGGTCATTGGCCACCTTGGGTGAGAGGTGAAACTGCTAAAAATAGAAAGTTCTAAAAATAGCATTTCTATGTCCCTTTCTATTTATAGCAGTCCCTGGTCTATCTATAGGAAGTAAAATCGAATTTGGTCTTAACGGCAGTTTAACATATTAACTGATTAATCTCCATGAGTTAATTAGTTGTAAAAACTAAACTTGAAGTCTTTGTGAGAATATGAAATTAGTTGTGCCACTGATTGAGGAATTAAGTATGAGTTCTACAATGAGAGAATCAGTTGACTTAGTTCTAACTAGTCAAGTCCAGTTAGATTATTTTAACAAGTTGTTAAAATAATAAAATATAGTTTGTTAATGCTTGCATGCATGTGACAACTATTATTTTAGATAACTGAGTATTTTCGTATGGATAACTGATGCATGGCAGTTCAGATAGAGACCCAATTGAGATCAGATGAGGGACAATGTACTATCAGATGCTTGGATCTTCCTATGGAATATTCCTTGCATGCGGGAGGAACTAGAGTCCTCAAGGATTGCGTAGTAGGACCCGAGGTTGACAGCAAGTATGATATGGGGCCAATTCACATATGTTTTTAATTGGACCCCAATCAAAATTGTGTAAGGAAATATGGGATTGGAGGATTTGTGGCCTATATATTGAGGCCTAGTGAGTCTATGATCTTCATCTTTTGATTGTAGAGAGTACAGGATAGCTCTTGAGCTGATATTTTTTGTAAACAGAAGAGGATTTCCACTTGATTGATAATACAGTGTTGGGGCTTTATGCTGGTTCTTTCCCTAGTGATATATCTTTTGTTATGTGTGATTATTTCTCTTGATAGGTTATATGTGTTTATGCTTGATGTTGCTCATGAAATTGATTTTTCTTCCACTTAATGTTTTGTAGAAGTAGATCAAGTATTATGCTTTAGGAAATTGCATATATCAGTTTGATCTACAGGTGAAATTTGTACAGAGCTGCCAGTTCTAGGTAACAGGCGAAGCCCTAAGCTCCATTTCCATGCTATTTATTTATGATTTTAGCCATTTTTTTGGATTTTTAGGGAGATTTTTGAAAATAATTTTCGCCCTTAGTCGGTGCGATTTCCGAGCACGGAATCACGCTGGTCGAGGGTGATTAATAAATCCATCTGCGCCGATCAGTGCAACTATTTCTAAAACAGGCGTGCTGGTGATGTGAATACGTAAAAACCCTATGTTCTCAAAAAATGACCATTTAAACTTGAATTTTATGTGCTAAGGATGATTATTGACTCAAATTAATGGCTTTTGCAGGAGAGAATCACTGAAAATGGTGGATTGGAAGGAACAAGAAGATGAAGATGTTGACATTGAATGACCCAAACTGCCTGGAGGCTTTGAGGGCTTGCAATCTCCTCAAGTTATTCCCTACGCCAGGGATGCGGGCCCAACCTGAGTTGCTTCGATACCTGATAAGCCTTTAGGACATTCATCGGGAGATTTTTATCTTTGGTGACTAGGAGTTGGAGTTGGAAACTTCAGATATTTACTTCATCACTGGATTGTCTCACAGAGGTGAGCTAGTGAACTTGTATGGGTCACGTCCGATCGGGGCAAGCATATCTTCCTTGCTTGTCGAGCACTACCCTAAGGCCATGACATCCAAGAGTGGGAAGATAGAGATTTCCAGTGTGTGGGATTTGAAACTGAGTGTGCTTCTGTTGACTATCAACAGAGTGGTAGGGTCCCATGCGGAACATGAGACTAACAAGTTGAATTTCCTTTATGATATTGATTGCACAACTCCTATGATCTTCAACTCAGTAGAGGCCATGAAAACGAACTTCAAGCACTAGTTGTCCAAAGCCAAGGCAGGGAATCTAAAGCAATTTTGCTTCAGATCTGTAGTTGTGACCTTCTTCCTAGAACGAGTACCACTGTTCCAATATCAACTGACTGAGGTGGATCCTCCTATGTCACGCGATCTGCGGATGGCTCTCTGGAGTCGTTTGATGCCCAGGATCACTAGGGTCAGCATATATCATACCGACCTACATTCTTTTCATGGCTACGATGATAGAAGATCGTCGTGGAGGACTGGCCATACAACGACACTGATTTCCTTAGAGATCCATATATGCACTGATTTAATTATTTTTGGTATATATGTGCTTATAACATTTCTCTTGTTAATGAAGATGGACTAGAGTGGCTAGCTGGGATGTCCCTAATAGCCAAGCGCGTCCCCTGCCCTATCGATGTTGTCGCCCCTTATAAGGAAGGGAGAGACAATGAGGAGGAGATCACGAGGAACCTTGAGGGGTTAACTCATGGTATCCCGGAGTATGCTCGGATAAGGGACATGCCACGTGGGTACTAGAGACACATGGCGGGAGTCTCAGATCGGATCTGCTGATTTCTAAGTTGTGTTGCACAAGCTGTCTCATGCTACCATGATCACCATGCTAATTAGTTCCTAGGCCCAACACTTACATATTTTTTGAGGCCCGTGTGCCACAGATGTATGAGGCCTGCAAGTTGCCGATGTTATTTTAGACACACATATTATTTTTTGGGGTTCTGATGTATCAAACATTTTCACCATATATATATATATAATATATATAATATATATATATAGATATATACATATATATATCTATATGTTGTATTTTCCTATTTATTATGGTACAAATGGTTTGTGTTATATTTTACATGTTGATAATATGATGATATGTAATGTTAGCACCCAGGTTGTTCCCTATGACTCCCTAGGGAATACGGCCGGGGTAACCACTAACCAATCTTTGGGCTATAGCTTCTAGCCTAGCTGCAGTCAGAGAGGGCTCTCTCTATAAGGTTTGTCACTATTCTTGACAAGGGTTTTAGGCTAGTTATGAGACGAAATTTTTGGTTGTTTTTTGTGTTTGGTTGGGAGGATGTTTCTGGTTTCCTTGAAGTATATCTGCAGGTAAGATTAATCCATTGGGCAATGGGGTCTTGGACTGTTTTCCCTTGAGGTCTTGATTTTGGTGGGGTGTAGTTACAGGGCCTGTGTGTATTCCATGAAACAAAATGTAGATAGTGAGAGTGAGGTGA
This sequence comes from Pinus taeda, assembly GCA_000404065.3. Taxonomy (NCBI): domain Eukaryota; kingdom Viridiplantae; phylum Streptophyta; class Pinopsida; order Pinales; family Pinaceae; genus Pinus; species Pinus taeda. Next base: position 1,015 of record APFE031255744.1, on the reverse strand, counting down.
AAACAACCAGCAAAGAGCAATTAAGATTTCTTTACTTGAGCTGCATATTGTAAAAGAGGTTTGTTATCTAGGAGCAATTACTTGAATTCCTAAAACAACAACGTACTGTGATGAGGTAGTATTAAAGGTAGCAGTGAAGAATTACTCTTTAAATACTTTTTTAGAGGAAAACATATAAGATAGCTTAGATTGAGCTCAGGGTGGCCAATGACCAAATCCTGAGACTATTCTTTCTCCTTACTACCTAGATTTTCAAGTGTACAGAAAAACATGGAAAACATATAAAACAACGATGATCACAGGTGAAATAAAGAGCCATGAGGAAAACTTATCGAGCCATGAAATACACAGGAATCCTACAACTTTGAGCCACACACTATCAGGAGATCAAGAGACAAACATCTTTGAAGAAATCCCACTGTCCTTTGTATTAACTGTCTGAGAAATTTACAATATCAGAATAACAGAGAAGATATCAGGAGATTTCTTACATACGGAGTCCAACCCCTCTAAACATACGTGAGGGGGAATATATAGAGATTTGCATACAAAATATCTCAGGTATGGAGTCATCTGAGAAGAAAATATCTCTTACACATGTACAGGAGAGTAGATGAGAAGTTATTGTAAGTATAAATGATTCCTAAAAGCTCTTAACTCCTGTCAGGATAACCTTTTGACCTTTGGGCACTGCGGGGTTAGCTACGCGGCTTTATCATAAATGTAGCATGAAGTGCTCTGCCACTCTGATTTTTGTATCTTCTTGGCCCTGCCACCTGTACCTGCTGATCCTTTTGTTGATGCCGAGTACCTGTGCTGAGTTGGCTCAGCGTCTTCATGCTTGCTGTCATGGCTTTGTCCACCTGTAGATGCAACATAGACTGTATTGCTGAAAAAAAGATTTAATTCTTCAGCTTTGATTCAAAAGTAGCTTTATTAAGTCCTGCCATGTATCTGGAGGAGGAAGCTGATGCCTCAAAATTGACCCTAAGGTCTCATCAGCTTCTGTGTACTT
>APFE031255735.1:339655-385427 GCA_000404065.3 Pinus taeda | reverse complement strand
CCATTGGAAGTAGTTAGTGCTGTCAAGAATGACTTGGCATGGACTTTCCATTTTTTTTAAAAAAATTGAAGCTGAAGATGCTGAAAGTAAGTGTTCCAATGGATAGATCTCGAAAAATTAGGCTGTTTTAAAAAAAACGGCTCTGAAAAGGCTTCCGGATGAAGAAGTTATGGCTTTTTTGAAAAATTTTGTTGAAGTTGCCGGCAAAGTGCGCGAATGTGCGGGAATGAAAAAAAACGCCCCCACAAAATGGAGATTTGAACCAAGACCTCTACTCTCTTAAAATAGCTTTGAACCAATTGATCTATACAAAAAATTTGAGAGAGAGAGAGAGAGAGAGATGGGGGGGGCTTTGGGTTGCGTGCTTGCCTTGAGAAACCTCTTTTTCCCTACAAAACACAAAACACAAAACTCAACACGGACATGCAAAGAAAAACGAACCTTATGGCTTGAAGTTAGCTTTACCCAAAAAACTAAATACTTAAAAAAATTGAACCTTGTAGCTCAAAGTTAGCTTTAGCAGAAAAACTAAATATTTCTCAATGTTTCTGATTTTCCAAGATCACACTAAGGTGCAGGGAAAAGAGCATACGCATGAGAAAAAATCCTTCCTTTCTGTTTTTGATTTGCCCAGATCGCACAGAGTCGCAGGGCAAAGAGCATACGCAGAAATGAAAGGTATAGATCCGATTAAAAAAAAACTAAATAAACCGAAACCGAAATAAGCAGAGAAAAAATAACAGTAAACTGCAAATAAACACTGTATACCTCCAGATCTTAAAAATGACGCAGATAGGGCTACCGGAAACCTTTTCGCGTGAAACGAAAGGGGTTCCTCACTGGAACAGATGCCCCGAACACAACAGAGCAGTCCTCTCGGCCCGAAAGCAGTCAGAAACAGTAGATCTAGGAAACGACAGCCGCATGCAGTTCTACCGGCTTCAGATTTGGATCACCAACGGACGCGGCCCCCAAATAGCTCTGATACCATGTAGGAATATACAGGGTAAGTTCCTCAGACAGAACACCAAAAGGACACCGCTCACAAACAGATCACAGATCAATACACCAGTATTTTGACGTGGTTAAAACCCTCAGAGAGGGAAACAGTCCACGGCCTGCGCCAACGTGGCTACTACAGGCAATTTATTAATAAAGAATGAAAATTTACATAAGCTTCTCTCATGCACGGTTAACCTACAAATGACCCTCCATGCGCTTTAAATAGAATTCATGGACCAATCGGGTGTCAAGCCACGGATCAAGTGTCGGTAATACCGAGGAGAGAATGAACCGTCGGATCACTACATATCGTGACCGTCGGATTGTAAGTTACAAAATGTACAACGGTAAAGAAACACACTTTACCTAACTCTATACCTAACTCTATACTAGACCAAGTTGAACTTAACTATTTCCTATGTGTCGGAATATCCTAACAGGAGGTGATCCGAATTGCTTGCTTGGAAGAGAAGGATGAAATGGATTTATATAGTCATTGAAAGAGCCCAAATTGGTGTCACTAATGGGGCATGCCGACTTCATTCTATTGGATAGTTGACTTAACATTTTAGAGCCAAAATTCAATTTTGGAAAATTCAAAATTCTTCTTTTGAAAATGACATGAAGAACATGTCTTACATTTTTCATTATAGGGCTAAAGTATGAATTATGAGGACTAGTGGTAGCTACAAAATTCAACAAGATGATCCTCCTGATTTTAGAAAAAATACCCTTGGAAACAACATCAATAGACGTCCAATATACAAGAATACTTTCAAGGATAGGTTTTAGCGAAACCAACCCGCCTCCTCTTGATAATGTTGAATTTTGGTAGCTACGATCAATATTCAAGTCAACGAAATTAAAAGAAAGAAAAAATATTATTTATAAGCTCATGTAGGCCCCAAAATGACAGGTTGACCCCACCATGCGAATGGGTGTGACCCTTGGTCAAATCCACCTCCTTTGACCACTATATATACACATTCAACCTACTCCATTTAGAAATAAATTCGGATCACACAAATCATTTGTTCTCTATTCACACGTGCAAAGGAGAGAAAGGAAGAGAAGATAGAAGTTTGACTATTGTTGACCACTCTTTGATAGAGTTTTCGCGTTGGTGTTTGACCAAATTTATGAGGTGTTTGACCGAATTTCTGAGGCACAATTTTGATTGAGTTTTACGCAAAGGTTCACTGAAAACTTGACTGGGCAGTTTGACTAAATCTGTGTAGTTTGATTGAGATTTTGGGTAGCAGCAAGAGGCCAAACTTTGGTTTGTTGACTTAGGGTTGATCAAATTTGTGGGTAGCTAAAGGAGGCCTATTTGGGTAGGTGTGACCTGTGTGGATTACGTGGTCAGTTTGATCAAGTTTCATTGGAAAATCAAATTGTACTTTTGCTAAATTGAACAATTTTTCCTAAGAAAAGGTTGTTGGGTTTTTCTCGAGGTTGGGTTTTCCTAAGGTAAATTTGTGTCTCTTTTGTGCTTTGTTGTCTCTTTATGATCCAACTGTCATTATTGCATTACTGTTGAGATTTTATGTATAATTGCTTAATGATGTATGTGGCATAAAATAATTATTAGATTAGAAGATAAGCTTTCTATAAGAAAATCAACATGGTATCAGAGCCTATGTGAAAGAGCAACCATCAAGTCTGGATCACAAAAGATGAATCACAAAATAAAGGTTGGCTATAGTTTGGATAGGACTCAAGAACGCTAACTATGGGCATGTCTAGTCGAGTTATCCTTGTACTCTGTTTTGTTCAAGAAGGAAGGGCCGAAGCCCTAGAAGGAGGTAAGAAGCCTTAGATCTGTCATAGTTGGAGGTTGAGAGACCTCAGGAGGAGGTTGAAAGGCCTCAGACAATGAACAGGAGGGTCGAAAAAGGCCACAGTATGATAATAAGGGGGGTCGAAAGTGTCTCTGAGGCCAATGAGGTAAGATTTGAAGCACTGATTAAAGGTTGGTTTCATGGCATCTCCATGGGTAGAACTCATGAGCTAGAGGGAGGTAAGGAGAAAGCCTCCCGCTTTTACATAAAGTAATAACTAAGTGACAAGAAGGATCAAAAGCATGTGGAAGTACTCAAACCTTTGATAAGAATGAACATTGATCATAATATTACTCTTACCTTGGGATTCTGGGAATGGACCTAGATAAAGTTGTTTCAATAAATTGAAAGGTTTCTGGTAATCACTTTACTCAAGGTTAAACAAGTGTCATGCTATGACCCAATGAATTCTTAGATTTGCTTATGGCATGTCAAAAAGCACTAAAATCAATCATGTGATACAAAGAAGATGGAGTTAGAAGATCCTTATTGCCGGTAGTCTAAAGATATTGTGCTCTTTTGAGAGTGCTCTATGGCAACCTTCCTTGAAAGATGTTTTCACAGGTGATGTGAATCTTATATTTTTTCCATACTTGATCATACTTTTGGGACAAGCTTGGAGTGGTTGAGAAAACTTCCGTCGATTAGAGGGAGTGTTGATGTTGTAGCATCAAAGGGCAAATATTCTCCCTAGGTCAAGGTTATTAATTAGGAGCCATGTAATGTGGCTAGGGAGATTGGCTAGAGAGCAACAAGGCCCGAAGTGCTCCCCTGGTTAGAAGGCTGTCACCATATTATCGAGGATTACTTGGCTAGTGGGTAGAGTGAATGACCCATAACATCAAGCAAGTGTTTTATTCAAGTATCATGTGACGACATGAAGGAATGGTAAATTGGCCCAAGGTTTCACCATTGGTTAGGTATACTAACCTGGTTCCCAGTGACGAGTTGGATAGTTGGTGACCCAGGACTAGTCTTGTGTTTACTCCAGTCAGGAGGCTCTTGACGATATCACCAAAGGGTATTTGGCTAGTGGGTGACTAGATCCATTTACAAAGGATATTTGACTAGTGGGTAATTAGATCCTATGCATGATGCTGAGGAAGTCAAGGTGAATACCTCCCTAGTTAAGAGTGTTGAATTTTGGTAGTTGCGGTCGGTATTCAGGACGACCAAATTAAAAGAAACAAAAATTATTATTTATAAGCTCATGTAGGCCCCAAAATCACAGGTCGGCCACACCATGCGAATAGTTGTGACCGGTGGTCAAACCCACCTGCTTTGACCACTATATATACACATTTGACCTACTCCATTTGGAAATCAATTCAAATCACACAAATCATATGTTCTCTGTTCACACGTGCGAGGGAGAGAGGGAAATATGACAAAAGTTTGACCAACGTTGACCACTCTTTGACCTTTTTTTTGGCTACTGTTTGATCGAATTTCTAAGTTATTTTACCAAATTTCTGAGGCAGAGTTTTGACTGAGTTCTGGGCATAGGTTGACCGAGAATTTGACTAGATAGTTTAATTGAATCTCTAGGCAGTTTGACTAAGATTTTGGGCAGCAGCAGGAGGCCAAAATTTGGCTTGTTGACTTAGGGTTGACCGAATTTGTGGCAACTACAAGAGGTTGAATTTTAGGCCTGTTTGTCCAAGTTTGACCTGTGTGGATTTTGCGGTAAGTTTGACCAAGTTTGTCTAGAAAATCATATTGTACTTCTTTGAATAATTTCTCCTAAGAAAAGGTTGATGGGTTTTTCCAGAGGTTGGATTTTCCCAGGGTAAATTTGTGTCTCTTTTGTGCTTGGATGTCTCTTTATGATCCTACTATCATTATTGCATTACTATTGAGATTTTCTTTATATAATTGTTTGATGTACGTGACATAACTTGTTTAAGAAATCATTGCAAAGTAATTATGAGATTAGAAGATCAAAGTTCTAGAAGGAAATCAATAAATAATAGCCTGGTGACTCACAATGAGATTTAGGCTTCAATCTTTTTGTACAATCAAATCCAATTAACAAATCTATAAGAGTTCAATTTTAGAAAAACATGAAGGTACTTAAAACCTATTAAATTATCCTAAAACTAATGATCTAAGTAAACATATCATATTTAGTTGTTGGAATTATAACTCTTGCATGCAATGGAAAACGAGAAAAACAATTACACACGATGAACAATTATTTCTACTCTTCTGGATGAGTTCATCACTCGAAATATATTCAAAACTTACAAGAGCTTCCCTTTAGGGAAAATGGATCTGCTAAATTAACAAACAGACAACAAACTTGGAAACACTTCAATCTGCTCTACAATCCATACAACTTGCTCTGTAACTTGTATAATCGTATGGAATCTGTACAGAAGGTTGTATGAGCTCCTCTACAATATGTACCTATACGAAAACTGTATGGATGGTTGTACGACTTGCTTTGCTGGGTTGTACAACTACTCTTCTCCTCGCTGAACTATTGTTGAAACTCCTCGCCAATGGTTGGAAATCAGAGTTATGTATTTCTCCTTCACTCATGTGACTTGTGAAATGAATGACCTTTGTGTGTCTTTGTTCTTTTCCCTCTCTTTCTTTTATAACTTTGATATTAGCCAAAAACCTAATCTTCAATGGCTAAGTTCTAACTGTGAGATCAATGGCTCTTTTTTAATTAGATCATTAAGTGACCCACTTTAGTCACTTTAATTAAAAGAGCGTTCAATTTATTAATTAATTAATAAAGTGAAATTTTGGAAAAAACATAGGACACATTTAATGACAATTTCCATAAGTAGATGCTATCATGGAAATACCTTTTTGTGCTATAGACACTAACATTCCCTCTTTGCGAGGAAGGTATTCTCCACCACTCCAAGCTTGTCTTGAAACAAGATGAACTTGCCCTTCACCAAGGGCTTGGTGAAAATGTCTAGCAATTACTCCATTGTCGAAATATATTGGACCTTGATTGCCCCTTTCAACACCATGTCTTTGATGAAGTGGTATTTGATCTCAATGTGCTTTGACTTGTCGTGGAACATTGGATTCTCTGAGAGTTTGATACAACTTTGGTTATCTCAGTGGATCATTGTCGACTTAAGGTTATGACAAAAAAATCTTGCGAGTAGCTTGCGAAGCCAAATAGCTTCACAATTAGCTAGACTTGCCGCCATGTACCTTGCCTTAGTTGAACACTGTGCTACTGAGGCCCGATTCTTGTTTATCCAGGAAATCACTGTTGACCCCAAACTAAAGCAACACCTAGAGGTGCTCTTCCGATATGTATTACTCCCTGCCTAGTTTGAATTTGAGTACCCTTGCAACCTCACACCATCTCCACCAAGGTACTGTGATCCATATCCTATTGCGCCCTACAAATATCTAAGCAGAGGCTTTGCAACAACCCAATGAACCTCCCCTAGTTCCACTATAAACTAGCTCAGGGTGTTAACACCAATGCTAATGGCTAGTTGAGTGTTGACCAGATACATCAAGAAGCTAATCAACTACTTGTACTATTTGGAGTCTTCTAACTTTGAAACTAAAGAATCAATCTTCTTTAGGCATGTCACCTTTGGAGGGGCCATAAATTTGCTGTCATCCATCCATAATTTCTTCATCATCTTTAGAGTGTACTTCCTTAGTATGAGGAAGATATTCCCTAGTTGCTGCGAAACCTTGAGTCCCAGAAAGTAATGCATCAACCCAATATGCTTCATCTCAAATTTTGATGCTAGATCTGACTTGCAACATGCAATCATTGTCTTTGCACTTGTCAAAATGAGATCGTCCATATAAAACACCGAAATGAGGGGCTCAGATCCAACCAACAAGAAGTGTAGATTGGGATTTGCCTTACTCTTGGTGAAGCCTATGCCCTGTAGATAGATATCAATCCTGGCATACTGGGGCTTTGGCACCTGTTTAAGTCCATATAGGGCTTTCTTAAGCTTGCATACATGTGTCTCTTTGTCATGGACCTCAAACCCCTATGGCTGCTTGATGTGTATTCCCCCCCCAATGATGTTGAAGAAGGCGATCTTCTCATCCATTTGATGGAGGCTCGAATAGAGGAGTATCTACCTATGGGAGCAAAAATATCCTTGTTGTCTACTCCTTTCTAATAGAACCCACGAAGAATCTGGCCTTGTATTTCTCCACACTACCATTTGCTACATGCTTTACCTTGTAAAGCTACTTGGAAGTCACCAACGACTTCCCCTTTGGTCTTGGCACAATCTCCCAGACATCATTCTTCATGATGGAGTTGTGCTCCTCCACTATGGCATCTCTCCACACTTGTTGGTTGGATGCTTCCTTAAAGATGGAAGGCTCTGAGTCTATGATGCTGGTAATCAAATTCATGCATGTCAGAAACTTCTGCAAAGGGCTGCTACCCCTTAAGGTGGTCATGGGAAGCTTGAAATGATCTTGAGCATCCCACAAGGTTTTCTCTACACACTTAGGTTGCCTAACTAATGTTAAAAGCGCTGAATACTCTTGCACTGAAGGCTGACTATCTCTAGTTTTGGAAGTCTCTACTCTTGGCTCCTACTTTGGTTCCGCCTCTTGAGGCCCCTCTACAACTATTGATAAGTCCTGAGATTTCCTAGATGCCAAGTTCTCCTTGAACTTGACATCTCGTCTCACCACAATCTTTTGCTGATCTATTAGGAAGAATCCTTGGAATCCTCGTTGTATACCACTAGGATACCGCTCTCACTTGAGCCTTGCAACTTTGTCCTCTTTGAGAAATTTTCAACTCTGTTGTAGCAATTAGAAATTATTCTTCTAACTGAATATCATTATGTGCAGTTTATTTGCTATTACGACAAACAACGAATAAATTCACAATTACAATTTTCACCAAAAATAAAATGCACTGCAGAAATAAATTTGGAACTAAGAAAATAGAGCGCACACACAATAAAATTAACACTGTTATTTTGGACAAAATTTCCTGGAAAAACCCAATGTGGGAAAATCGCTGCAACATATGAGGGTTTTATTATTATTATCCAACAACAAAATTTGAGTACAATGGACAAGATGCCAAACTGGCAATCCTCTCTCGAGAAATCACTGGCAAAAATTATTGAGGGAGTTTTCCCCTTCTCCATAAGCAATCCTGCAACAAATTAGCCACAACAATTGGCTTCAGAATACCCTTGCGCAAGCCTCTACACAGTCCCTCACATGCACACCCTAGATCTGCCTTTGAATCAAACATCCTGCCTATTGTTTCCTCTGGAAGTGATTCTCTAGCCCTCTAGAAAATTATCTTAGTCTCCGACACTTGAATCAACCTTCTCTTCCACTATATCAAACTATCTCCTTGAGGCTCTACACAATCCCCTGTGTAGCCTCTTGTGGAATAACTCAGCCTCTCTCACTAACTCTTTTCGGCACTGGAAAACTCCACTGGATCACCCTATTGTTGCTCAATATCTACTATTGATCTCTAGCTCGAATTCTCTTCCCAGCTGAATCTCTGCTCTCTAGGAAATTTGATCTGCCTAGATCACCCACTCACTCGATGTATCTATCTCCATCCCATCATCTTGCTCGTATAATCTCTCGTTGGTGAACCAACAACCATGATTAGATCCCCATCAACGGCTAAGATCATCTCAAACTCAATCCATGTGAGTTTCTAGAGCATTCTCACTGTTCTCAATTAATTCCCTTAGACATTTTTTATTTATCGATCAATTAATTTAATTGAGTCGTCTCTCAGTGTTTTCTCCCAATTTTTTTCGAGGTTCTGGAGATCTTGTGTTTCTTATCCTCTTTAAACAAAATCGAGACTAGAACTCCTGTCCGATGCTACAAAAACTAACACTCCCTCTTAGCGAGAAAGGTGTTCTCTTTGTTTTCACTTGTAACATCTTCCCTCATGCTGTTGATGTTTGACAACTGTGACAATATTCCACGGTCCACAAATCCACAGTGCATACTCTGATTCATTTGCCGCTCCTATGGCTAAACCATACTGCAGTGGTGCTGCTGCTGAAACTGCACTATACTCCCATACTGTTGGAAACACTGCTTTCGCTACAACTGATCTCATGTTGCTGCTGTTACAACTGAGAATAAAACTCTGAATCAACTGTCCTTGGACTGCAACTAGCCTCTACACTGTCTACTGTGTATTTGTTTGTGATCTGAATGGTTCTGCACCCCTTAATAGAGGGCTGCATCTAGTTTTACAACTGTCCCTCAAGATCTAGTTGCGCCATCTAACACTGATCCAACTACTGCTGAAATGGGTTCTCCACTATACCCATATATCGTCTGAAATAAACGAACTTAGTGCTCCCTTAAGTTTTCGTGAGTATATTTGCAACCTGCTTTTTTGTGGGAACATGCTATAGTTGGACCGCTCCACACTGCACACAAAAACTGATAAAGTGATATCGAATGTCTATGTGTTTCGATCTATCATAAAACAATATATTTTGAGATAGCATGATGCAACTTTGATTATCGCAGTAGATACTGGCCGCCTCTAACTTTTGACTGAACAAGCTCATTAGCATCTTCAAAAGCCATATAGCTTCGCATGTGACCATGTTATCTGCCATGTACTTAGCTTTTGTAGAGCTTAGTGCCATGTACTTCTGCTTCCCGTTGCACCAAGATACAACACTTGATCCAACACTGAAGCAACACCTCGATGTGCTCTTCCGATCCACTGAACTGCGTGCCGAGTTTGCGTATGTGAAACCACATAGCCTAATACCACCACCTCGAGTATACTTCAACCCATACTCGACAGTGCTGTGCAAATACCTTAGAATGTACCTTGTTGCTGTCCAATGCACTTTCTTCGGTCCCACCATAATCTAATTGAGAGTGTTGACCGCGAAGCAGAGATCTAGCCTAGTATTGACCAGATACATGAGGGAACCGATAAGTTGTCTATACAAGGTTTGGTCAACGTCCTCATCCTCTGATGCATTAATATTCCTCCAGTTTGTAATTATCGCTGTAGACATAGTTCTACAATCTTGCATCCTAAATCTTTTTAGAATCTCTGTAGCATATCTCCCTTGCTCAAGGAAGATCTACTCGTCCTTTTTCCATACTTCCAAGCCTAAGAAGTTATGCATCAACCCCAAATCCTTCATGTCAAATTTTGCTACTAGGTTTCTCTTGCATTCCTTTACGAGCCCTGATGACCTTGTCAATAAGAGGTCATCCACATACAACACTAAGATGAGTGACTCATCCTCTACCATAAAATAGTAAGGGTTGGGATTTGCGTCACTCTTGAGGAATCCCATCTATTGCAAGTAGCTGTCAATCTGACCATACCATGCGCTGGGACCCTGCGTGAGCTTGTATAAATATTTATTCAGTCTGCACACATACGTGCCCCTCTCATGTGTCTCGAATCCCTCTGGTTTTTCTATATATACCTCTTCCTCTATGAGCCCGTTCAAGAAGGTTGTCTAGACGTCCATCTGGTGAATCTGCCACCCCATCTGCGTTGCTATAGATATAACCAACCAGATAGAAGTATATTTGACAATTGAGGCGAAGGTCTCCTCATAGTCTATTCCTTCCTTATGCGCATACCCATTTTCCACAAACCTAGCCTTGTACTTCTCCACGTTGCTATATGCAACATACTTGATCTTATAGATCCATCGAGAGCCCACAACTGACCTGTCCTTAGGTCTTGACACCACTTCCCAAACATTTTTTGTCATGATGGAGCTATACTCTTCCACGATGGTATCTATCCTCACTTGATGTTATGTGACCTCCTGATATTTGGAAGGTTCTACAACCTGTGCCACCAATGCTTGGTACCTATCTGGTTGTATGTGTTCTTTCTTGTTCATCCTAGGAGCTCCTATGAACTCCTCAACATCCTTCACTGTTTAACAAACTTCTTTATTGGTTCAATGACTGGTGGTGGAAGGATCAACCAACTCCTCATCTTGCCTCAGCTGCTTCGTTTGCTGCGATCTCACTGGATCCCCTGCACCTAAGGATGTGCTGGTATTGGTAACAATGCTAGATTCCTGTGACTATCCTTGCAACGGTCCCTGCGACTGACCTTGTGGTTTCCCTTGCTGTTGGCTCACTTTGATCAGCTGCTAACATCTCACGATATTTCTTGAAGGCTCCGTCCTCCATAAACTTTACGTCTCCTCTGATGATAATCTTCCTGTTGCTAGGAATGTCGATTCTGTATGCCTTAGAGGTTTCGCTATACCCAATGAAGTACCCCTTTTCTGTTGTCTAATCCAACTTGGTGTGTTTCTCATCTAGTATATGGCAATAAACTATATTGCCAAAGATCATTAAGTGACTAACTTCTGGCTTCTTCCTTGAGAAGACGTCTTCTGGCGTTATCTTCCCCAATTCCCTGTGAGGATCCCTGTTATGTATATGCACAAATATGTTACACGCCTCTGCCCATAAGAACTTGGTAAAATCCTGGTCATATAACATTGGCTTTGCAACCCAAACTATAAATTTGTTCTTTCACTCCGCCACCCCATTCTCTTCTGGATTTTATGGAGTTGTCCATTCTCTCTTGATGCCTTCGTTCACACGAAAACTTGTGAAGTCACTATCTGTGTACTCACCTCCATTATCTGAGCGAGGCACCTTGATCTTCTTCCTTGTCACATTCTCTACCAGAGCCTTGAACTCCTTGAAGTGACTGAAGGCCTCATCCTTGGTCTTCAAGAAATAGAGCCAAGTTTTCGTGGTATGGTCATTAATGAAGGTAACAAAATACTCGTACCCTCCGTGAGATCTAGTGGACGTAAGACCACAAATATTTGAGTGTATAAGCTATAACACACCACCCGATTTGCTGCCAATTATTGAGAATGTTGCCTTAGCATACTTCCCAAGTACACACTCTTTGCACACATAATTGTGTTCCGTGCCTAATTTTGGAACACTTATTATTGTCTCCCTAAGCATTCTAAATGCTCCATGATGTAAACGTCCCATACTCCTATGCCATATCTCATTCAAGTCTCTCCCATTGTTACTGCCATTGCTAACTAGTGCCATTGGAGAGTCGAACCACAACCTGTACAATCTGTTGCTTCATACCCCAATTTGTTTCATCTTCTTCCAATTCTGGTGTTTGATGAACACCTTCTTCCCTACAAAGTGGACATCTAATCCCTTATCCTGTCACTGGGATATTGAAATTAGGCTCATACCTAGTCTTGACACATGCAATACATCTGTAACACTGGTGCTTGCTGTTAACTCCCCCTGAATGCCAATGGTACCTATCCCAATTGGAGTACATTTAGTCTTATTTCCCATTATTATCTAGAAATCCATCTCCTCATTGTATCTGGAGAAGTATTCTCTAACTCCTTTCATTTGAGCTAACACTCCATTATCTATATTCCATACTCCCTGTGAATCTGAGGTAGATAAGCAAGCTATCTGAGAAAAATCATCCTCCAATTTGAAAGACAAATCTGTAGCCTCCTAAATATTAAATATGTCTACAACCATACTGGAAAATTCTAAGAAATTTACTGAAGACATCTTGAGTATAATTTATTGTGCCTTTTCCCTTCCGCCTAACGCTGATCTGTTACTGCAAAATCACTACACCCATATTTGCTCAACGAAATATCTGATTTGCTCAACATAATTGTTTCTCTGCAAATCCATTGCTTGATGTACTACTATAGGGAAAATTGAACTTTTCCTCCTATTTGGATATGGAAATCAAATTTCCTATCCAACAATTTGAACTACTTGGCTAGCCTGCGTAGACCGTGGAAATTATGCTTAGACCTCCCTTTGAACCTACACAAATTTTCCTTCTCGCTACCGAGCTCCTGATATGATCAAAATTGCTCTGATACCATGTGAAATTTTCAACTCTATTGCAACAACTGGAAATTATTCTTCTAACTGAATATTATTGTGCAGTTTATTTGCTATTATGACAAACAATGAATAAAATCACAATTGCAATTTTCGCCAAAAATAAAATGCACTGCAGAAATAAATACAGAACTGTGAAAATAGAGCACACACAATAAAATTGACACCGTAATTTTGGACAAAAGTCCCCATAAAAACCCAATGAGGGAAAACCAATGCAACAGATGCGGGTTTATTATTATTCTTCAATAACAAAATCCGAGTACAATAAACTGGATGACAAACTGACAATATTCTCTTAAGAAATCACTGGCAAAATTATTGAGTGAAATTTTTCCTTTTCTAGAAGCAATCGTGCAACAATCTGACCACAAAAATTGGCTCCAGAATACCCCTGCACGGGCCTTTGCATAGATGCTACATAATCCTTCACATGCACTCCCAAGATCTACCTCTTAATCGGACGTCATGCATGTCGTTGCCTCTAGAAGCGGTTCACCGGTCCTTTGGAAAGTTATCCCGGTCTCCGGCACTTGAATCGACCTCCTCTTCCGCTGAATCGAACTGCCTCCTTGAGGCTCTAAATGCTCCATGCTGTAAACGTCCCATCCTCCTATGCCATAGTTCATTCAAGTCTCTCCCACTGTTACTGCCATTGCTAACTAGTGCCATTGAAGATTCAAACCGCAACTTGTACAATCTGTTGCTTCATACCCCAATTTGTTTCACCTTCTTCCAGTTCTGGTGTTTTATGAACACCTTCTTTCCTACAAAGTGGACATCTAATCCATTATCCTCACTGTGACACTGAAATTAGGTTCATACCTATTCCTGACACATGCAATACATTTGTAACCCTGGTGCTTGCTGTTAATTCCTCCTGAATGTCAATGGTACCTCTCCCAATTGAAGTACATTTAGTCTTATTTCCCATTGTTATCTAGAAATCCATCTCCACATTGTAGTTGGAGAAGTATTCTCTAACTCCTTTCATGTGAGCTGACACTCCATTATCTATATAACAAAATCCCTGTGAATCTGAGCTATATAAGCAAGCTATCTGAGAAAACTCATCCTCCAATATGAAAGACAAATATGTAGCCTCCTAAATATTAAATATGTCTATAACCATACTGGAAAATTCTGAGAAATTTACTGAAGACATCCCGAGTATAATTTAGTGTGCCTTTTCCCTTCTGCCTAACGCTGATCTGTTATTGCAAAACCTGCTGCAAAATCACTACACCCATATTTGCTCAACTAAATCTCTTATCTGCTCAACATAACTATTTCTCGGCAAATCCACTGCTTGCTGTACTGCTACAAGGAAAATTGAACTTTTCCTCCTGTTTGGATATGGACATCAAATTTCCTGTCCAACAATTCGAACTACCTGGTTGGCCTGCGTAAACCCTGGAAACTATGCTTAGACCTCCCTTTGAACCTACACAAATTTTCCTTCTCGCCACTGAGCTCCCATGTGAAATTTTCAACTCTATTGCAGTAACTATAAATTATTCTTCTAACTGAATATTATTATGTGCAGTTTATTTGCTATTATGACAAACAACGAATAAAATCACAAATGCAATTTACACCAAAAATAAAATGCACTGCAAAAATAAATACAGAACTGTGAAAATAGATCACACATGCAATAACATTGACACTGTTATTTTGGACAAAAGTCCCCATAAAAACCCAATGAGGGAAAACCAATGCAACAGATGTGGGTTTATTATTATTCTTCAATAACAAAATATGAGTACAATAAATTGGATGCCAAATTGACAATATTCTCTTAAGAAATCACTGACAAAATTATTGAGGGAATTTTTCCCTTTTCCACAAGTAATCATGCAACAATCTAACCACAAAAGTTGGCTCCAGAACCCCTACGCAGGCCTTTGCGCAGACGTTGCACAATACCTCACATGCACTCCCCAGATATGCCTCTGAAACAGACGCCACGCCTGTCGCTGCCTATGGAAGCGATTCACTGGCCCTTTGGAAACTTATCTTGGTCTCCGGCACTTGAATCGACCTCCTCTTCAGCTGAATCGAATTGCCTCCTTGAGGCTCTGCGCAAACCCCTACACAACCTCCTATGGAATAACTCGATGTTTCTCACTATCCCTACTACTGCTCCTCAATCTTTGCTACTGATCTCTGACTCAAATTCTCTTCCTGACTGAATCTCTGCTCTATGGGAAATTCGATTTGCTTAGATCACCCACTCACTCTATTTATCTATCTCCATCCTGTCGTCCTGCTCTTGTAATGTCTCGTTGGTAAACCAACGACCATGATTAGATCCCCATCAATGTTTGGGATCATCTCAAACTCAATCCGTGTGAGTTTCTAGAGCATTCTCACTTTTCTCAATTAATTCTCTTTAATTAATCGATTTCCCTAAGTTAGACATTTTTTTAATATTGGTCAATTAATTTAATTGAGATGTCTCTAGGTGTTTTCTCCTGAAACTTTTTATGGGTTCTGGAGATCTTTTGTTTCTTAGCCTCTCTGACCAAATTTGTGACTAGAACACATATCTGATGCTACAAAACTAACACTCTTTTCCACAAGTATGTGGATGTAGATTGGACAACCAAATATTATGAGATTCTCTATCTTAGGCTTCTTTTGGTGTCTTATCCTCCAGAATATGATGTGGACTCCTTGTTTACAAAAAAATAACTATGTTGCATGCGTCGGCCCATAGAAACATCGAAAAACTTTGATCATGGATCATGGCCTTCACTGCCTTAGTGGTAGATCGATTTCCTCTATGCAATCCCATTTTGCTATGGGGTGTAGGCCATTGTCTTCTCCCCCTTGATCACTGCCTCCTTGAAAAAGTTAATGAACTCATTAGAGGTGTATTCAAACCTGTTTTCTTTCGTCAACACCTTGATATTCCTTCATGTCATGTTCTCCACTTTAATTTTGAAAGCTTTTAAATGAATAAAGACCTCACCCTTCGTCTTCATGAAGTAGATCCAGGTCTTCCTGGAGAAGTCATCAATGAAGGCCAAATAGTAAGATGTGCCCTTTACTGAAGACATTAACATAGGCCCTGCTAAATCAAAATTGTTAAAATTGGCAACTAGGGCCAAACTCCATGTAGATCACCTTATTTATGGTTTTTGATATTTTTCCTAGATTCCTCTCATCGAGAGGTGTAGGATTGATATAAAGATCATCCGATTCCTATAAGTATTTATGGAGATATGAATTTATTTTGGTTATGGACAAATTGTTATGGTTGGCCAACAAACTTATGTAGGCTCAAAAGCCCAATAGTCATGTCCATTCAATCTCAACGTTTGCATATAAATGCAAGGAGCATTCTATTCATTTGGACAATTCAATTCACTCATCTTCTCTCTCTCTCTCTCTCTCCTACGCATAAAAGGAGCCTCTCTCTCTCACACGTGGCTGAAAGGAAGACGTCCTAGGGCAAGGAAGACGTAGGAAGGACGCTAGGGCAACAGGTCATCTCTTTGACCAGTGTTGACCAAACGTTGACCTTCAGGAAGTGCGGATTGGGTGTGGTTGCCTCTCCTAGGCACGCTGCAATTTTTGGCACGAAATTCAAGGTGATTTGACCTCTGGTTTGACCGGTGTTGACTGCCCTAGTTTAGGTCTGCAAGTTGACTTCAGAAATCTGCAAATTGACTGAACTTTTGGGGCTATTCAAGGGCTGTTTCTTCAGGCTGTTCGAGGACAAGTTGACCGGAAATTTACCAAGTCTTGTAAAGGTCAATTTCAGCTAGTTTGACCAAGTTTGACTGTGCTGATCTAGGGTTTGCTGCTGCTGTTATAAAATTACAGAATTCAGATTTTGTACTATTTCTCTCTGCTGAACTATTGAAGATAAAAGAAGATTTGATCAAAGGGTTTCCCCCCATTGGGGTTTGTCCCTGGCTAGCTGCCACATCTTGTGTCTCTTGTCTTGGCTTGTTTTCTGTTGATCATTTAATGTTCTATTTGCACTTTACTTAATGTATATGTGATTGTTAATCTGTGGCTAATAAGAAGAAAAATAAGTAAACTGCTCTAAGCATAGAACATACCATAATTTAATATGGTATCAAAGCTGAGGTGAAGACAAAGCCCAAGCAAGAGCAAGAGCAAGATCAATCACCGAAGAGAAGGTTGGCAAGGCTATCTTAAAAAGAAATCATGGGGTCCTCAACACACTTCCTTGCTAAAGATAAACTCCGTGAGAAGTCTGGCTATCACGGATGGAAGATGTCTCTCGATCTAACATTAGAAGAGCAAGAAGTGTTGGACCATGTGAGAGGCGAGATTGTTGAGCCTCCATCAAATGCATTTGCTGTTGTTAGGAACAAATGGACCAAGGGAGAATTCAAAGAAAAGAAGATCATTCGGGACTCTATTGACAAGTGCTTGGTGGCCTATGTTTCCGAGTTGAGCACCTCGAAGGAAATCTACGATAGACTGGTGAGTTTATTTAAAGTTAATGATGCAAATCAAGTCTTGTTTCTTAGAAATAAGCTGAAGGAAATTAAGAAGGGAAAAGATGAGAGTATGCAAGCATATTTCTTAAGGATCACCGAGATCAAGAACGATCTCCTATCTATTGGGAAAGTAATTCCTGACAGGGAAATGACACACACAACCCTTGGAGGACTGCCATCTGAATGGTATATATTCAAGACTACTCTTCTCAACAATAATGTAATTCCTGGATTTGAGGAATTAATGGCCAGATGCATTCAAGAATAAACAAGGATGGAATGGCAAGAAATGCCCATACTTAAAGGTCATCCCTCTGCCTTTTCTTCTCATACTAAAAGAAGAAACAATTCCGGGGCTAAATTCAAAGGAAAGGCTGGGACAAAGGGTGGAAGAAAAGGACGATGTTACAAATGCAATAAAATGGGTCACTATGCAAGGGAGTTCCCTGATAAAAGGGACTCACACCGGGATGATGATCAAAATCCCTCTCGAGGCAATCAAAGGAATGGCAGGTCAAATGGCAGAGGTAAAAGAAGTGCCGAAAATCAAGGAAGAGGACAACCATTCAAGAAGGAAAGAAATTCCAGGTATGAATCTAACACTGTTAACAATAAGCAAGATGAATATTATCTACCAGCAGCTCTATCTACTATTGCTCCCCCGGACTTGTTGGGAAATTGGCTTATTGATAGTGGTGCTTCAAGGCACTTCACTGGTTACAAAGAAGCTCTCTATAATATGATAGAGAAGGAAACTAACCTGGAAATTGTTCTCGGAGATAATTCAAAATATTCCGTGAAAGGCGTAGGAAATGTCAGTGTTCAATTGAATCAGGGTAATACCATCCAATTACAAGATGTATTATATGTACCTGATCTCAAAAAGAACCTGGTGTCCATTTCGGCAATGGAAGGCAAAGGCTACAAGGTGGCCTTCAATGATGGCAAGGTACGTGTATGCAAAAAGAACTTTAAAGATGCTTTTACTCTTGGGTTTCGATTTGATTCATTATATCAGGTCGGTGGAAGTCTGCTGGGTGTTAGTCTTGTGACACGTCTCTTCATTCTGAACCATGACATCGGAGGTTTGCTCACCTTCATTATAAAGCTCTACCCGATGTAAGAAAAATGGTGACTGAGATGCCCGAGTTCAGATTAGAGCAAGAAGGTGTATGTCCAAGATGTGCCGAAGGGAAGCTCAAAAGGGGACCATTCCCCTCAAGCCAAAGAAAGACCTCCGATATATTGTAGTTGGTTCACTCAGACATATCTGGTATGATGCCTGTGAACTCCTTGGGAGGATATTTATATTACCTCACTTTTACAGATGATTATTCTCGCAAGACTTGGATATACTTCTTGAAAAAGAAGGATGAAGTGTTCTCCTGGTTTCGGCACTTCAAAGCCTTGATCGGGAATCAAACCGAAAAGAAGATCAAGATCTTAAGGAGTGATAATGGGACTAAATATGAATCCAATGAGTTTCATGACTTTTGCAAAGAGGCTGGCATTAAGAGGGAGACTACTACACCATACACTCCTAAACAGAATGGTGTGGCGGAAAGGAAGAATCGTACAATTGTGGAAACTATTTGTGCTATGCTCCATGATCAAAGACTTCCGAAGTTTCTATGGGTCAAAGCTACAAATACCACCGGATATGTACAAAACCAATGCCTTCATCAAGCATTGGGTTCCATGACTCCCAAAGAAATGTTCACCAGTAAGAAACTTGACGTATCTCATTTTAGAATTTTTGGAAGCCTTGCATATTTTCATGTGCCTAAAGAAAAAAAGGAATAAATTGGGTGCATCTGGAAAGAAAGGAACCTTTGTGGGCTATAGCGAAAATACTAAGGGCTATAGAATCTATGTAGCTGGTCAAAGGGAAGTCGAGATTAGTCATGATGTCAACTTTGATGAAGATATGGCTCTTAGCAAGGTAGACAATCTTCCTAATTTAAGGGAATCTAAAGAAGCTGACAGCGGGGAACCGAAGGAAAAAGAAGATGAGACGATGCCCGATGTGGAAGAACCTATGGATACTATTGATCCTCCTCCGCAAGAGCCTTCCTCTTCTAAGAAGAGGCCTTCATGGCTTAGGGGGACACTTGATGATGCTGAAGGACACATTGCACCCCAAGGAACCTTCCGTGAAAGTAAGAAGCCAAACAAGTATCAGGGATACCTAACCATCATGAGCACGATCATCAAAAATGAGCCTTCGTCATTCACAGATTCCGTCAAGCATCAAGTATGGAAGGATTCTATGACTGAGGAATATGATTCCATTATGAAAAACGATGTTTGGGATGTGGTTCCCAGACCCCAAGACAAAGCAGTTGTCACTTCAAAATGGCTTTACAAGATAAACCATGCAGTTGATGGAAGTGCGGAAAAGTATAAGGCTCATTTTGTCGCTCGTGGCTTCTCCCAGAAGGAAGGTATAGACTATGACGAGATATTTGCACATGTTGCTCAATATACCACCATCCGCTCAATCATAGCCCTTGCTGCTTCGCAAGGATGGAACCTACATCATATGGATGTCAAGATTGCATTCTTACATGGTTCAATCAAAGAGGAGGTCTATGAAGAGCAACCCGAAGTATTTGAGATTTATGATCGAGAATCTCACGTGTGCAGGTTGAAGAAGGCCTTCTATGGGCTAAAGCAAGCACCCCGAGCATGGCATGAGAGGATCGATAGCTACTTGATGAAGCTGGGATTCACTAGGAGTGAATCCAACGCTAACCTTTACTTTAAGGTTATAGATGACAAGCCTCTCATATTGGTGCTATATGTTGATGACCTTTTTCTAACAGGAGTAGACCCTCTCATTCACGAATGTAAGAGGGAGCTAGCTTCTGAGTTCGAGATGAAAGACCTAGGACTTATGCACTATTTCCTAGGACCGGAAGTCCGACAGAAACGAGGGGAGATTTTCCTATCCCAAGGAAAACATGTGGTGAAGATATTGGAGAGATTCGGCGTGGTGGACTGCAAGCTCGTAACTACCCTGATGGAGCTTGACTTCAAGAAGTTAAGTGGTAGTGATGTCGAACCTATTTTACGAAATGCTACCGAGTATCGTCAACTCGTTGAAGCATTAATGTTCTTGGTGAACTCCGGTCCGGATATATGATTTGCAGTCAACACATTGAGTCAACATATGGTTGAGCCTCACCACTCACATTCGATTGGTGCCAAGAATCTGTTGAGATATCTTCGTGGCACAATCACTCATGGGTTGAGATACACCGCTGGAGATGTGAGACTACTTGGGTATACTGATGCTGATTGGGCAGGCAGTGTGGTGGACCGAAAGAACACTTCCAGACGTTGTTTCTCTTTTGGATCTGCCTCAATATCCTGAATGAGCAGGAAACAGAAGTCGGTGGCTTTGAGCACTGCCGAGGCAGAGTACATTGCTGCTAGCATGGCCTCCTCTGAAGCAGTCTGGTTGCGAAAGCTCTTCAGTGAGTTGTTTGGATTTACATTGGATACCACCGTGATTCTGTGTGACAACCAGAGCGGGATCCGTTTATTAGAGAATCCCGTATTTCATGATCGCTCCAAGCATATCGATATCAGGTATCACTATATTCGAGATATGGTGCAACGAGGAGGAATAAGGCTCCAACATATTGGTACAGATGAACAGGTCGCCGAAATTTTGACAAAGCCCCTAGGAAAGGTCAAATTCCTGACTTTCCGAGAACTACTTGGTGTCGTTCAGAGACCCTCTTATGAGGGTCGAGTATGATGTATTGAGCTCTGAGAGCTCCAGGGGGGCGTGGGGTACTTCTTGGAGCGACATGTGACCACAGCGCGACTCACCATCCCCTGGTGGTGCACTATGTACAGGGTAAAGGTTCAACCTTCCCCTGTGACACCCCGTGGCCACTGTGGAACATGATGATTAGTTCTCCTGTGGGCCAGGATGATTCTTTCTCCATGGTGACTGTGGAGCAGGATGATTAGTTCTCCTGTAGGCCAGGATGATTAATTCTCTGTGGAATCCAATGGATAGGATGATTCATTCTCCTGTGGACAAGATGATTAGTTCTCCTGTCGAGGCATCCTACACATGCAGTTTGGGACTCATGGAAAGTACCTCTCATATGATCAATGAGCAGGGAAATGAGGATAAGGACCATAGTAGTACTATCAATGGACACATCGTTGTATCTACCATACTCCCTATGCTGGGATGACCTCCATTGATTTGGGATCAATGATACTGATCTGGGATCAGTGAGAGTGGTTCACGCTCTGAGACTGACTTCAGGCCAGTGGAGGATGGTATGATACATCCTCGATCATTTCTTCTTCTTCATAGTTTGAGCAGAGCAGAGAAAAGAAAAGCAGAGCAGAGCAGAGTGGGGTTAAGCTGTACAGGATAGTGCATATGATGGATGGATAGCAGCGACGGTTTGACGAATTGCAGATGAAGTTCTCCCTAGTTAAGAGGGAGTGTTAAAATTGGCAACTAGGGACAAACTCCATGTGGATCACCTTATTTATGGCTTATGATATTTTTCCTAGATTCCTCTCATCGAGAGGTGTAGGATTGATCTAAAGATCATCCGATTTCGATAAGTATTTATGGAGATATGAATTTATTTTGATTATGGACAAATTGTCAAGGTCGGCCAGCAAACTTATGTAGGCTCAAAATCCCAACAGTCATGTCTATTCAACCTCAACGTTTGCATATAAATACAAGGAACATTCTCCTCATTTGGATAATTCAATTCACTCATCTTCTCTCTCTCTCTCCTACGCATAAAAAGAGCCTCTCTCTCTCACACGTGTGACTAAAAGGAAGACGTCCTAAGGCAAGGAAGACGCAAAAAGAAGGATGCTAGGGAAGCAGGTCATCTCTTTGACCAACGTTGACCTTCCAAAAGTGCGGATTAGGTGTGGTTGCCTCTCCTAGGCAGGCCACAATTTTTGGCACAAAAATCGAGGTGATCTGACCTCTGGTTTGACCGGTGTTCACTGCCCTAGTTTAGGGCTGCAAGTTGACTTCAGAAATCTGCAAATTGACTGAACTTTTGAGGCTATTCAAGGGCTATTTCTTCACGCTGTTCGAGGACAAGTTGACCGGAAATTGACCAAGTATTTTAAAGGTCAATTTCGGCTAGTTTGACCAAGCTTGACTTTGCTGATCTAGGGTTTGCTGTTGCTGATATAAAATTACAGAATTCAGATTTTGTACTATTTCTCTACGCTGAACTATTGAAGATAAAAGAAGAATTGATCAAAGGGTTTCCCTACATTAGGGTTTGTCCCTGGCTAGCCGCCACATCTTGTGTCTCTTGCCTTGGCTTGTTTTCTGTTGATCATTTAATGTTCTATCTGCACTTTACTTAATGTATATATGATTGTTAATCTGTGTCTAATAATAAGAAAAATAAGTAAACTGCTCTAAGCATAGAACATACCATAATTTAACAAAAATGAATAAGATCCAAAATGCCTTTGGATTGAGTCTTGTTGCTATGGAAAGATGCCGCACCTCTTGCTGGTCCAAACTGAGGTTTAGAATCCCAATGACCATCCATTTCAGTGATGGTAGAGATTTGTGATGGAGATGCCCCATCCTCCTATGCCAAAGCTTGCACATGCTCTCACTAGTGTGCACTAGTTCCTGAGCATGCTGATCCTAAAGTCTATACAGGTTTCCCTCCTGGACTCCAATCCTCATTGCATTCTCTAAATTGGATCCCTACGGGAAGTTGAACACTTTCCCCATACATAAGTTAACCTCATAACCTTTGTCCTCCATGACTAAGATGGATGAAAGGTCTTTAGGTTAGGTACATAGAGTACCTCCTATGCATTAAAGGACCCTCGTAACTCAAGCTAGAACTGAATTGTCTGCTGTCCCCTCATTGTGTTCTTAGCATAATCACCAAGCTCAATATGGATCCCTAAGTCGTCCTCTACAAAACTACTAATAACTCTCTAGCCTCTGTCATGTGGCGGGAGGTGCCATTGTGCAAGTACTAGGTGCTTCTAGCAATAGCGATAGTGATCCCTAAGTCGTCCTCTACAAAACTACTAATAACTCTCTAACCTCTATCATGTGGCAGGAGGTGCCATTGTGCAAGTACTAGGTGCGGCCATACAAACGTGAAAAATCACTCTCGAAATTGGAAGAAATCTCGCTCAACTATCTCTGCTATCGCTACAACTGTCTGCGACTTGCTGTTTCCCTTCTTCCTCTGTGGAAAATGAGAAGAAAAATGGCCATTCTTATGGAAAATATTTCTTTTGATATTTTCTTATATCTCTCTTTTGTGTGGATTGTTATCCCTCTCCTTGATTGTCACTTTTCTTGATGGGAAATTTTCCTTTGGTCTTCTTTGTCTTGTTGACCAGGGCCAAGTTTTCATATGCTCCTCCTTGCTTGCTAGTCTTTGACTCTTTATGACTCTCCCCTTGGATGCAATCATCTCGAAGCCTTGCCCACTTGGGAAGATGTTTTCGGGCACAGATGCCCATGATGAATGGTCCCCAAGCCTTGGTGAACCATTCAAAGCAACATTCACTAGCTCTGCATCACTTCTCCAATAGCTGCAAGCTGGTCATGGATATGTGTGATCCTCATTCATTTTGTACTCTTTGAGCTTATTTTTGTACTTATTGTCAAACCACTTGAAAGGCCTACATTGTCCACTATATCGAAGAAACAATTTTTTAGAAAGGCTCTAAAATTGCTGTAGCTCTAGCATCGTCCACCATTTTCTCTTGGAAAATAATTATGTTTAGCTTATGAATTTTGATCAATCTCTTCAGGGCTAGGTTGTTATGGGCATCCTTGACCCCTCTAGTGTTGAAAGAAAGGATGATAATAAGAATCATGTTTAGCTTATGAACTTTGATCAATCTCTTTAGGGCTAGCTTCTTACTAGCATCCCTGACCCCTCTAGTGTTGAAAGAAAGGATGATCATGATGAGGCATTTTGTGAGGGCATTCCCCGCTCTAAGGGCCTTCGAAATGGGGGATTGCTTCCCATTCTTGATGTTTATAGCAGCCTTGCTGCACCTTAAGCTGGTGAGATTTGCAACCCATGGGATTGGAGAGCTGTGGATTTGGTGCTAGACCCTAGGAAGAGAAGGCCTATTTTAGTTTGAGATGAGGGAAAACGACATAGCTCTTCCTAGGCGACATGTTAGTGATAGGAGATGAACGGGAAGAAATGAGAACCTAGGTAGGAGGAGCATCTAAGTTCACTGTAAACTATGGAGGTGAAGTTGATGCTGAGGAGGCAGAAGGAGAACATTGTGGCAAGGGGAAGCGGCTTAAACACCTTGATATCGAGGTAAGATTCCTTTGAATGACTAAAAACACTGGGAACATTTACAAGAGGATAAATCAACATAAGAGGAGGGAGAATTAACAAATTCATCCTTTGAAGCGTTCGACCTTGTAATTGTTTTTGGAACAGGAGCACTAGGGTCAGCCAAATGGGAAGGCCCAAAACAATCTTGCAACTGAGAGTCATTGCTCGAATTTATTGCGTCCTCCAACACCCTGTCCTTCTTTCCTTATTAGAGTCGAGTGAACAATTTTGTAACACTGAGCTTGAATATGACCAATTTCATGACAAGCAAAGCGACAAAAAGGGAGCCTCCAATAGTCAATTTTTGAAACCAAAAGTAGCCCCCCAAAACTAGCTCAATCTGCCCCAACATACTATCCCTCAAGTCGACTTCTACCTGAATCCAGGCCCATTTGTGATATGAATTTTGTTCTAGACTAATGAACCTCCCAATATTATTATCGAAGAATGAGAGACAAATCCTTATTCAAAAATAATAAGGGAAAACCGTGCAGAATGGCCCAGAATTTCTGAATTTCAACACACTCCCTAATAGGGTGAATATCCATAAACCATTTTGTAGAATAAGGCCTAAGGCCACCTAATTCCAAGATCCATCTGGTTTTTTTTTGCAATCTCCTTCAGAGACAAATTTGAAATTGATCCAACCCCCTTACCAAGATGTGGTATGCTGGTAAATACCCTAATAAAGGCTTCCATATGACATCTCTATCCAGTTCTAGGGAACCTTCTTTAACCAACTTACCACAAAAATAACCCACGAAGGTCTTTTCAAGGATCTGTGGGAGGTCCCAAAAGCTGATGTCTTAACCAACCACCATCACAACCTCCTGTGATTTAGATTGAATACACTTTCTCTTTCGCATAGTGCTAGAGCTATTATGCTTCTCTACATCGACTTGAACTTCCAAATGCTTTTGTAGAAGACATTGTTATGAGGACATGCCAAAGGAGAAATATGTTGTAGGGAAGGAAGCTTGGTCTAGTTAATGGCATAAACACTGGTGACATGATTTCGGATATGGGGAGAATAAATAACAAGAGGGACTCCTTTTGATTGGGGAGACATGGGCCATTGGGCTATTGATCCCTTGAAGGTTCTAGATTTAATCCTGTTGACATGTTCGAACCATACGGGGACCCAACCAGAAAAGTTTTGGAACAATAATCCTACTAATATTTGAAGATATGGCCAATATATAGATTATCAAATGATGGCCCTAAGGAGAGAAGGATGAAAAATGAGGAAAGTGGGAGATTAAAAATTGCCACCAGCACGACCACTTACCATAAGTCCAAATGGAAACATGAAAACCTACCACTGCATGACCTACGACCGAGCTCAAAACCTTGGAGAGAGAAACCTTCGCATAAGAGAAAAAAATAAATCCCACATTGCATAGCCTATCGATGTGAGACAGGTAGGTGGAAGATCCCTAAGGGTGTTTGGGAAGAGATAAGTTGCATTCTTTGTGATAAGGATGTGGTGGAGACAGAATGACACTTTGTCACGGAGTGTGCAACATATAAGGATATCCACACTCGGTATGAAAACAATCTGAAGGTTTAAAACATGTACCATCTATTTGAAAATGATAAGATCAATCAGATTGCTAGCCTTCTAGTCAAGACTCATAGCAGAAGATTCGATATCGAAAGAAATATGAAGATGAGTTAAGGTTATTATTCTCTTGGTTCGAGATTCTATATCGAAAGGAATATGAATATGAGTTAAGGTTGTTATTCTCTTGGCCCCTTAGGCTGCTCAACCTCGTGGACATCATTAAAATCATTCATTCTTCCTTTTTTTTTTAATTCACTTTGCTTTCTCGAAAAAACGAGATTAGCCAATTCACCAATCCTCTTTTATTTTATTTGTGAGGCAGTGGTATTTAAATATTATTTAATAATCATTGCGCTGACTCTACAACCCAATGCAAGGTAGTGAGTAGGTGTAATGTAAATAGGTAAACAATTTTCAATGAAAAAACAATTAAAATTTAAAAGTGATATGAAGGATGAGGGTAAACATTAAAAGTTAAAATAATAAACAAAAGGTTAAAAGTAATATAAATCTCATTATGGGGGTGGGTGTAAACATTTAAATGTTGGCTCAATTAATAATAAAAATTTAATGTAATAAAAATAATAAAATTCAATTCTTTGTTACAATACCATGGCTTATTAATATCACATGCTAAAAAACCATAACTTATTTCAAAATCAAAATATTTTATAACAATATGACAAGATTCTTAACCATGGATATTCACCCCACTTTTCCATTAACATTATGAACATGTGAATAGACTTTGATACAATACCATGGCTTATCAATACCACATTCCCAAAAATCATAACTTATTTCACAATAAAATATTTTATTTTATAATAACTTTATAATTAAATCTAAAAGGAAAAATGTTATGATTAATTTTGAGATATATTTAAACCCTCTGTCCTCATGACTACTAAAAATATTCCCATAGAAATTAAATCAAGGTTTCACTAAAATAAAAAATGAGAATACTTTTATATATAAAGATGTGAAATTTATATAATTTAAAAATATTATTAAGAACTAGCATAGATCCATCTTAACTAAGGATCCAAGCAATTAGAGCAAGCAAAGTGACTAATAATAATAGAGTAAAGATAGTGCATGATTCTTTTAAGTTTTTCATTATTGTATTTTCTTTGACATGATTGATCTAAAATATAGGTTTACTATTTTACAACCAATCGAATTTTTTTAATTTAGACACTGTCTTAGACAAAATACAATGGGATCAAATTTAAGAGAGAGAGAGAGAGAGGGGGGGATGACGATAGAAGGAGGGGGAGAGAAGGAGAGAGGAGGGCGGTGAAGAGAGAGGGGGTGGAATGAATGAGAGAGAAGGGGGAGAGAGAGAGAGAGGGAGTGAATGAGAGAAGGGAAAGAGAGGAGAAGAGACGAGAGGGGTGGGGGGGGAGAGAAGAGAGAGGAGGTGAGAGAGAGCGGGGGAGAGAATGCAGGAAGAGAAGAGCTGGGGGGGGATAGAGAGAGAAGGAGCGAGGGAGAGAGATATGGAGTTGGAGGGGGAGAAAGATAGAGGTGGACAAAGAGAGGGAGTGTCAAGGGAGAGATAGAGAGAGTGAGTGAGATAGGAGAGGAGGGAGGCGAGAGAAGAGGAGGGAGGAGAGAGAGATAGAGAGAGAAGGGGAAGAGAGAAAGAGAGGGAGACACATAGATGGAGGGGAGAGAGAGAAGGATAGAGGGAGGGAGACAATGACGAAGTTGGAAGGAAGAGAGAGGGTGAGAGTGATGGCGGGGAGAGACAGAGGGAGATGGGAGAGAAAGGGAGAGAGAGATGAATCAATAGAGAGGAGAGAGAGGGAGTGGGAGGGGAGGAGAGAGAGAGAGAAAAGAAGAAAGACATAGAGGGAGAAATGTGGAGAGAGAGAGGGAGTGACAAGGGATAGATGGAGAGAGAGTGAGGGAAGAGGAGAGTGGAGGAAGAGGGAGGTGAAGAGAGGAGAGGGAGAGAAGGGGAGGAAGGGAGGGAGAGGAAGAGGGAGGGAGATATATAATATATTATATATATATATTATATATATATATATTATATATATATTATATGGAAGGAGAGTGGTTGTAATTTGGGGGGTGAGATAGAGAGAGAGAATAAGAAAGAGACACATAGATACAAATATATATATTATATAACCAACCTAGATCCATCTTAACCTCGGATCTATCAAGCATCGAGAGGCATCAAATATCTAGAGGTGCAAACCTTTCCTCAAGTTTTGCACTCAAAAAAGAGGTTTGCATCTCGAGAGATTTGATCTATCTCGGTGCTTGATAGATCCAGGGTTAAGATGGATCTAGACTGGTTTATTTAGTAACTTATAGATTGTGACTTTATTACATAACTGAAGCCTTATCCTATTAAATATTTTAGTTTATGAAATCCTCTTAATGTTTTTAGCTATATAGTTTATAGCTAGGCAAAAGTCAATTTGATTGTGTAATTTGTATGTACAAATCTGATTGTGTATGAAGTTGAATGAAGGATAGCAATTATAAAATTATTGTTTTTCAATAAATAATTAGATGCATGGGTTGCATATTTATTAACCATATTCCATATATATAATGTGCCATGTAAGTATAATGATTTTGGGATTGAGTTTATAAATTAGTGTACACACACATACACGAGAGAAGAAAAAAATATTATATTTCAAGAAGAGAATATACATGAAACCATTCTATGGGGGATTGAAAAAATAAAGACCTTAAAAAATATTTGAGTCTAAAAGGGTTTGCTCATATATGGGTTCTATCCGCCCCCCCACACATATACACATGAGAGAAGAAAAAAATATTATATTTCAAGAAGAGAATATACATGAAACCATTCTTTGAGGGATTGAGAAAAAAAACTAAAGTTTTTTTTTTTAATAATATTTGAGCCTAAAGGTGTTTGCTCATATATGGGTTCCACCACATCATAGTTTAAAACAAACTATATTCTCTTTTCCATCATTGGATCCACTTACACACTATGAATATAATATTAACCAAAATATAAATAAATAGAATAAATGTACCTTTAAGAGACTGATAATTAAAAAAGAAAAGTCAAGTCTTCTATCACTTGACCACATAGAATTCATGAGAGACCAATGAGCCATCACGGAGTGACAAGGTTTCCTTTGAGAGCATAGTTGTTGTCTTGTTTAGTTCTTGAAAAATGTGAGTAAAGGTGGTCCATTTGGGTATGTGTTATATACTTTGCACGACTACGTCCACGTGTTGTACATTTCACCATGCATAGCAAGGGTAGCAACCCCCTTCCCACCCCCATATTTTTTTTGGAAGAATTTTGCTTTAATTTTTGGTAGTTTTGAGTACACGATTTTTGCCCTTTAGTGTTTTATGGTGCATGATGGTTTTTCCCATTCTTTTGTAGTTTCAATTAAGGAACTACAATTCTATTCTAAAACCATGGTACATGAATTGGTGATTTATAGATGTTGCAAGATCAATATATTTTATTGTAATACCGTATAGAAGAATATCTATTGAAAATTCTTATATATATAATATATATATATATATATATATCTATTTTTTTTTTCTCAATTTCTAGGGTAAAATATCTATATTGATGTGTGTTGTTTCCCATTGCATCTTTCTATTTTATTAAGAATCTATTTGTAGATATTAATTATATAAAGTTTAAACCTACATTCGGTATAAATAAGTTTTGGATTCAAGGGGGCACTTTGTGGCTAAGGAGTTTTGCTTGGGCCTATGGTAGATCTAATTACAATGGGAGATATACAAAATCAATTCTTGTGGTGAAACAAAATGGAGTAGTTCAAGGATAGAGATTGATAAATTCAATGGGCAGAGTTTTCAGCTATGGAAGCTCAAAATGGATGATTTTTTGGTGGACAAATATCAATGGATTGTTGTGGATATGGGTACTACAACAATAGGGATGTCGACAGAAGGTTGTACCAAGTTGGATTGAAAGACAAAGACCAAAATATGAATGTGTCTCTTAGATTCAATATTACTAAATGTTTTAGGAGAAGCTATTGAGAAGGCGATGTGAGACAAGTTAGAGACTTTGTATCAGTTTAAATCCTTCAATGATGAACAAATTATTTCTATGGAAAAATATGTATAACCTAAGGATGAAGGATGGAGATTTGGTGACGAGCATATAAACACCTTCAATACTTTGGTAAGTCATCTATTATTTGTTGATATTAAGATTTCATATGAAGATACATATATCATTTTGTTGTGTTATTTACGAGACTCATGAGATAGTTTGGTTGTTTCCATAGGTAGCAATTCAATTACTTTAAAATTTCAATGATATAGTCTCATCCTTGTTATCGGATGAGATGAGATGGAAAAACATGGAAAGTTAGAACACAAATTCCTTGTCTATTAGAGGATGCTCCCATAATAGAAAAAAAAGTAAATCCTTAAATGGGATATCTAAATCTATAAGAATATCTATATCCCTAAGAAAATTTATAAAGGTATGCTGGAGATGAAAAAAAGAAGGGCATTGCAAAAAAGACTGTAAATACACAATTGCCGAGAAAGGGAAGGGATCTGATGATGCTTCTTTCACAAAAGCAAAGACCTTCTCAGAAGAAAGAGGGAATGTGTATTTGGATTCTTCAAGTACACAAGTAGATCACGAGGCATGGATGGCCGAATCAGGCGCATCCTTTCATATGAATCCTTCTAGGGAGTGTTTCTTCAAGTATGAATAATTTGAATTTAAGAAGGGATAAAAAAGAAATACAAATTTAAAATCAAACACAAAGTTACAGGGAAAATGAACTTCATTTAATAATAGAAATGTCGAAACTATTTACATGCTGAATGAAAATAACTAGCTTGATTGGTGGTAGCTTATCTCTGAGAAGAAATGTGACAACTACAAGCCTTCATGAACTCTATTTCAATGAGACTAAGAGGCCTTTTTATCATGAAGAAACAATGAGAAACCCTAAACATCAAAAACCCTAACCCTAGGAGATGAAGTGCCAAATAATTATGGGCCTCGATGGGTAAGTTGGAACGCCAACTTCCCAGGGTCGTAATTTTGGCATATGATATTCATTTGGTGCATATAATAACCTGCTAGAAAAGTATATTCGAGGAGAATAAATATTGATTGCATATGTGAGTTTGCTTGTTGCCCCCAAAAATGTTGTTTATGGCCTAAAACGGCTCTAGAATTTTAGGACCTAAGTTTTTTTCTAAAAATAGAAAATTTCCAAAATAGGAAACCGCGTTGAAAAATAGGAAACTATGTTGTGAGTCAAGTGGAATAGATGTGTGGCTACCAATATCCACTTAGATCAATTCTCCCCCCTTAGGAAGGAATTGTCCCCATTGCATTGAGTGCCTCCATGAGATGGGGAAACTTCTACTGAACTTGGTCCCTAGTGAACCACTTGTCTTGGTGTAGGAGCTGACTTGCTTTGACAACCCAATACAATGGGATCCTCTGTTGGCTAGTGTTCTTAATATATGTGTCCATGATTCGATTAGTTGTGGATTGTTCAATGCAATCTAGGTTGAGCTCTATTGGTGTTAGCTACTTGACAATGGAGACTATACTGTGCCCCCCAAATTAGATTGGCACGCTTGCTGAAGGTGTCCCAGGTAGTACAATAGTCCATCCTGAAGGTGGAAGTATGGAACTAGCTTTCCAACTATTAAGATATTGTAGGTGGTATCAAATTTCAAGTATTTTTCGTATAGTTGCGACCATTCAGAGGTATCATGCCAACAAGAGTTGAGAACTATGTTCAATGCCACAATCGGGGGCAGATTGAGGCAATATGCAACGTGATTAGTGCTACCCTTCTTGTATTTAATGTTCAAATGGAACTTTTTCAGATATGTGGACCATTTTTGATGGCGATATTTTGCAACTTCCCCTATGTCTACATAATTGAAGAGGTCAGTGATCCATGTGGACGATCGTCTCCTTCCCCATAATATAATGTTTCTGTTGCTGTCAGGCCTGCATGATAGAATATATTTCCTTATTATAGGTGGGGTATCTTGAGACAATATTAGAGAGTGGCTCACTATGATAGGCCATTAGATTCCCTTTCTGATTGAGGATTTCACCAATAGCATAGCCAGAGGTATATGTTTCAATCTCAAATGGTTGTTGCAAGTATGGCAAGGTGAGGACTGGTGCAGAGAAAAAAAAATGTTTCAGTTCAATGCATGCCTTCTGTTGTGGCTCAAACTAAAAAAACTTTGTTTTTTCTCCACTCTTGTTAACTTGACTTAACGACCAAGTGATATGAGATAACCCCAACACAAATATTTAATAGAAATTAGCAAGGCCCAAGAAGCTCTGAAGCTCTGTTAGAGTCAACGAGGCCAACCAATCCTGAATTACTTGGATCTTAGTTGGATCCACATGAACACCTTTCTGATTAATTATGTAACCTAGATATTAGACTTGGTCCATTCCAAAGGAGAATTTCTCTATGTTACCACATAACTTGTGTTGCCGTAGATTGTGAAGGACCTACTGAATATGTTGCAAGTGCTCTACCCAACTCTTTCTAAAGATGAGGATATCATCCAAATATACAAACATGAACGAGTTCACAAAAGGCCCGAAGAAGTCATTGATCAACATCATAAAAGTTGCGGGGGTATTCATCAAATTGAAGGGCATGAACAACCACTCAAAGAGACCCTCCTTGGACTTGAAGGCAATATTCCATACATCTGTGGGTTCTATTGGAACTTGGTGATAGCCAAAATTTAAATCAATCTTGCGGAAGTACTTGGCCCCCTTGAGCTGGTCAAGAAAGTCATTAATCCATGGAATCAAGTATTTGTTCCTGACTGTCATTTTGTTTAGAATCTAATAATCAATGCAGAGTCTCCAAGTCCCATCCTTCTTCTGTACGAGTACAATTGGACTCCCACAGGGTGAGGAACTTGGTCAAATATTCCCTTTTTGTAGCAACTCTTGGATTTGCCACTCGATTTCCTTGTTTTCTAGAAGAGAGTGGCGGTGGATTGGCTAATTAGGTATAGGTGTGCCGAGGGTCAAATCAACCAAATGTTTGACCTGATAGTGCAAAGGTACCCCCATGGGTGAGAAGATGTCCATGTACTCTTCCATAACCTTATCCAGTTTTTTGGTGTAAAGGACTCCTTTCTAGAAGCCATGGATGTGGCCATTATCTCTCCCTTATTTTGAGAGCGAATCAAGATGAAAACAAATTTCCTAGTTTGGGAGATGATTTTATTGGATTTCTTAGTAGAGGTCAAATAAATGACAGTAGGTGGGGTTACCTTTGGTATCCTGTATAGTTTTTTGTCCAAATTAACAGTAGGAGGTTTGGACTCATACACGACATGACGCTTCCAAAAGTATGGTTGGCCTAATAAAACATCACAAACTTGAAGAGTAGTAACATCACACAATACCTCATCCATGAAAGGCTTAATGTGTAGGGTAGGCGACACTGTTGACTGACACAAAGATCTTGCCCTTGGTGTAGCCACCCAATGATGTATGGCTATGGCTGTGGTGCTGTGAGTAGGCCCAACCACTTAACGACCTCTGCTAAGATGAGGTTCTTTTGACTCCCACTATTGATAATGAAACACAATGAAACACCCTTCACCCACATCTAAGTGGAAGAGACACTCACCTTCCTTCGGATGTTCAGGCTCACTTTGCTTGGCCATGGTGGTGGAAACAATGGTGTTGAGTTCTACATCAATGATTTTTTCCCCATGTTAGTTTTTTGCTCAGGGTCAAAACCTGCATCTGACTCTAAAGCTTTTGGCTTGCCCCTAGTGATTGTTTTGTGCAACATTCATTTGTGTTGTGGGTGGGGTTGTTGTGGAAATCACACCATTTTATTGTGTATTTCTTTGTCTTCCCATTACTATTATTTTCTTGTAGGTTCAATGGGTTGTCCTGGGGTGTTCCAACCTAGCTCTGTCCTTTGTTATGCGGTTTGGGGGTGCCCTTGCCCTACTTCAGATTCATAGATTTAGAGTATCACTTCTTTTGTTTAAATTTTTTCTCGATTTTGACAACATATCAATATGTTGTGCTAAGAAAGGAGATGTCTAGGAAATACATTTATGCCTAGATGTATTTGTGTATACAACCATGATACTTGAGCACCATGTCACTTAGAGTTCTTGATAACTAGTTTCATGTGTAAGGTATGAAAGATATTGGTGAACTTTGGCACTTATTGGTCCCTTTCCCACCTTAGTGTGGTCGATTTTATGTACTTGTCTTCATGGCTTCCAGTAGGGTAATACTATTCCTTAACAACATCTCGAAAAGAGCTCCAAGAGGGTGTGACTGAAAATAATGGGGATTCCTCCCTGTCCCTTTGCTCACAACATGTTTCCCACTAGTGGTTGACATGGGGGGCGACCGTAAGGAGTGCAAAAGTAATATTTTATCTATTGGAAAAATTATGGACAAAAAAAATCCTCCCAGCATATTTAACCATTTATCTAGAGCAATCTGCATCTATATGGCATTGAAATATAGAAATATCAAAATTAACTTGTACCTTAAAGAGGGCAATGCCTTCGAATTGGTTGTTGGATGAAGATGTGTTCAACTATTGGTATCCTTTGTCACTTGAGGGCTTATTTGAGCAACACTTTGATAGGATCTCATGCTTCCTCGTCTTTATTTTCTTCCGCCATGGGAGGCCGTCAAGGTTGGTGAGGCCGGTTTTGCAAGGGCTCAAGTGGTTCAAGTCCAAACCCTTATACCTCGACCTCATTAGGGACATGCACCAAAAAATAAAGAAATATAAGACCGCTTTGATACCATTGATTCAAATTAAGAAGGGAATGAAATGAAATACAAATTTAAAATCAAACATAGAGTTATAATAAAATTGAACTTCATTTAATAAATATAAATTTTGAAACTGGTACATGTAGAATGAAAGAAAACTAGCCCAAATGGTGGTAGCTTATCTCTAGGAAGAGATATGACGGCTACATGCCTTTTTAACTATGTTAGAATGATGCGTAAATACCTTTTTATCACGAAGAAACAATGAGAAACCCTAAAAATCCAAAACCATAACCTTAGGAGATGAAGTGACAAAGGATTATGGGCCTCGATGGGTAAGTTGGAATGTCAACTTCACGGGCTCGTAACTTTGGCATACGATCTCCTTTTGGCGCGCATGATAGCTCATTAGAAATGTATATCCAAGTAGACCAAATTTCAACTACTAACGTGACTCAAAGACTCATGTTTGCTCATTTCCCCAAAAATTATGTTTAGAGCCTCAAAATGGCTTATGAAGTTTAGGGCCTGAAAACTACCAAAATATGAAACTGTGATATGAGTCATAGGTGGGTGGCCACCAATATCCACTTGAATCAGTGAAATATATGATGGTAGTGATTGTTTTTTAGGATATGAATCGACAACCAGAATCATAGAATGAAAAAAAGTCAAGTTGAAGCTCATGGGTTGTAGGATTATAACACTTCTTTACATTTTCCACATCCTAGGATTGGATAGAAATTTGATTTTTGTAAGCAATATGAGTGATGCAGGTGTAAAAACAATGTTTGATAAGGATATATGTAGGATGACTTGACGAAAAATGATATTTTTGAGGGAAGTTTAGGTTGGAACTTTGTATGAGCTATTAGAAAGCACTATTAGTGATGGGTCAAATGTTTGGTTGTTCTTGAGAATGAAGTAGAAGAAGGAAAAAATTGTACATCCTCTGGAGAAAAGACTATGCCATGGCATCAAAGACTACGACATATTGAAAATAATGGCCTTCAAGTACTACATGATAATGGTATGGTAGAAGGAATGTCTAATTTCTCTTTGGATTTTGATTTATGTGAACATTGTCTATATGAGAAGCTGAATCAGGTAAGATTATTTTTTGGTTCTACGAGGTCAGAGAGAGTATTACAGTTGTTGCACAATGAAGTGTTTGGCACTATGTTGGTTCCATCACGGGGTAAATCTATGTACTATGTCTCATTTATAGATGACTTGTCAAGGAATACATGGATTTATTTCCTCAAGAAGAAATATGAAGTCTTTGACAAATTCAAAGAATTTAAGGCTTTTGCCTAAATCAAACAGAGAAGAAAATTGAGGTACAAAGGACATAAATGGTGGAGAATTCTTCAAGAATGAATTCAAAGAATTAGTAAGTGTTGGATTCACACTTATATTGAGAGGGGGGTGAAATAACATAAGAAAAATTCTTACTTGTTTAAACATTCATGAATCATGACTAAGCAATCTCACATATGGAATACAAGATATAAATAAAAAATTCTTTATAATAGATCTTTGTAGGCACCAACCTAATGATACAAACTTTGTAGGTATCAACAAATTGTTACAAAATTTAGGCACCAACCCACATGAGACACCAAATACCCCCTTGCTACAAGATTTGTTGGAACTAATCTACAACAGACACCAATCCCCTTTGCTGCAAGATTTGCAGGCACCAAACTATACATGACACTAATTCCCTTTGTTACAAGATTTGTAGCCATCAATCTATAGGAGACACTAATACCCTTTGCTGCAAGATTTGTATGCACCAACCTACATCATTAAGTCTGCTTGCTACTTTGTCTTCACCAAGTTTGTTAGTTACTTATTCCTTAACCATGTTTGCTTGCTACTTCTACCTTCACCGGGTTTTCTTGCTTCTTCTTCCTTAACCAAGTTTGTTTGTTTCTTATGCCTTCACTATATTTTCTTTCTTCTTTTTCCTTCACTAGGTTTGCTTCTACCAAAACTTGTTGTTTTTGGCATCTTCCTAAGAATGAACTTATACAACATGTCATATCTAATTTTGCAAACCTGATTCTAATTTTTACTTGAGGCACTTTTTTATGTATCCCTTGATCTTTTAATTTTTTATTGTTTGAAAAGCCCCAAAAAAATAAGTTATCATGCAAAAATTCCATCTTGACCTATTCAAAGCTAACTTCAGGACTATTTAATAACCCTAACTTCCACAGGGCATATCTTTGAAATCATAAAGAACCAAATTTTAAATTTTCTACCATAGGTAATTACATATATCATCTCTGTCTCAATGTATACATTCTCAAACATCCTAGAAAAAAAGCTATAGTGAAAATGCCAAGCTAATATGTTTGAAGTAGATTTCAGGAGCATTAAAGAACTCTAAATTCCTCATAGCACATCTCTAAACTTATAGAAAACCAAAGTATGAAATTTATATCATTGGTACATTAATATCTCCTTTCTATTTCCTCCAAGTTTCATGGTATAAAACATCTCAAAAGAAAATATATAATGAAATTCTACGCTGGCCTATTTGAAGCAATAGAGGAATTTTGAGGTCTAAAATGGGCCTCCTAAGAAAAATGTACAACCAAAATAAACTTTATAAGAACCAATAGGATTCAAGATGATGATGTCAACCATGGGGGATGATTCACCATTTTTGGAGTAAAAAAGTAAAAATATTAAAAAATAAGAAAATAAGAAAACTATTTTTCAACTCATATTTTCAATTTATCTCCCTAATGTTTTACTCAAATTTCAAGCAAGAGTACTCATTGGATGCAAAATTTAGTTCTTCATCCAAAGCGTACCCATGTTGCATACTTTTGATGGACCTCGCTACACGAAAAATGAGAAATACATGAAAAATGTGATTGCAATAACATTTTACATGTATTTCTCATTTTTTGTGTAGAAAGTTCCATCGAAAGTATGCAACATGGGTAATCCTTGGACGAGGAATCAAATTCTGCATCCAACGATTGTTCTTGCTCGAAATTTGAGTAAACCCATAAGGAGATAAGTTGAAAATACGAGTTGAAAAAATAGTTTTTCCTTTTTTTCCTCTAAAATTTGATGATGTAATCTAATATTATTTTATTATTTCCGATAATATTTTATAATTTCCTTAGGAGGCCCATTTTAGACCTCAAAATTCCTCTAATGCATATTTTAGGAGCTTTTAGGAACCTGAACTTCCTCAAAGAATATGTCTGAAATTACACATAACTAATGTTTGAAATTTCTACCATAGGTACACAAAGATAATCCCTCTATCTCCTCCAAGTTTCCTGGTCTGAAACATCCCATAGGAAAAGTTATAGAAAAAATTCCAAGATGACCCGTTTGAAGTAGATTTTAGTAGCATTTAAGAATCCTAACTTCCTCAGAGCATATCTCCAAATTACAGTGAAACAAATTCTAAAATTTCTACCACAAGTACATGAATATATTTCCTCTATCTCTTAAAAATTTAAATCTTAAGGATCCTAGATGAAAAGTTATAGTGAAAATACCAAGGTGATTTATTTGAAGCAAATTTCAGGAGAATTTAGGAAACCTAACTTCATGATGTTGGAAATAATACTGAGAGGGGGGGGGGGGGGGTGAATCAGTATTAGCAAGTCAATAATATTTCATTTCCATACTCAGATTCATATACGCTTCTTCAGTTAATGGAACTTGCATGCATACACAACTTTTCTTAAGGCAACTAGCGTATATCCTGCAAACTTATGATTCAGTTAATTTATCATATGTTGATCTTTAATCAATGCATTAGAACCATATAAACAGTAATTAGGTGCAGTAACACAAAATAGACAATCACACACACATGAACACAAAATATAAGGTGGAAACCCAATGTGGGTGAAAACCACTTGCTGCAATCGTCTCTATCTTCCTTTTAATAAGAAACTTCTTTTTACAATTTTTGTAGTGGTGCAGTCTTATACCAGTACACAAGCTTCTACCTGCAGAAGGCTACAACCTTCTCTTGTTCTCCAGCTTCTCCTGGAAGGGAGCTACAACCCCTAGCTCTTGTACTAGCTGATATGATTACTAGCACGTAGGTGCCGGCCTACAGAAGGCTACAACCTTCTCTTTTCTTCCAGGGACCACGTTTCATAAATTTTCAGAATGGATCCATCAATAACATCATTCAAACATCAAATACATCCGCATCAATCAATCTCCTTTGCACCAACCACAACTGAATCAATCAATCAATTTTTAGAATGCTGTAACCAGAATACAGTAATCAGAACCTACAACACTGTAACACCAACCAGAAGTAGCTAAAGAATATTTTATGAGGTATACGCTACTTTAATGTGTCAAACCTGTGTGCATATGCACTTTTCTTAAGGCGAACCTGCGTACAGATCTGCAAATCAAATTTAAGATGTATAGCTATTTTGTAATGCAGAACCATCGTGTATACACACCTTTTCTAAGGTGAACCTGCGTACAGATCTATACATGATGATTTAATCTTTACAACAATTCCAGACTTCAGTTATACCCAGATCATCATATTTATAGTCTACAACATGAACCAGTTATTAAGATAATATCAAAACACACAAAGATACTTCACTTCAAGCCTTAAGATCTTGACCCATCATGTGCTAAGGTTCATCCTTGATTCAGATCCAATTGTGCACCATAACCTAATAACCTGTATTCTAGATCTTGCTCTTCATTAGATATTCAATTCATGAGTGCTTTTGCCTAATGATCTTCTCCTCCTTTTATAGCCTTAGGCCTTACTCAATACCATGGACCAAAACCACTTAGAACGAATACCTTGGACCAAATACCTGGGGTCAACACTCCGGACATGATACTTTGGACCAATACCATGGATCAAAATACCATGGACCAAATAAAATGGATCAAAACTAAGTTTTCCAACATGTTCATGCCTTTCCTTTCGTGAAAGTGCGTGTGTATGCTATACGCGCCTTTTGGTTTGCGAACTCACGTGTACACACAGCTTGGTCAATGGAGAACCTGCGTATGCCTCCTTTTTTCCATTCTGTGAGTTTGAACTGTGATCTGTCATTTGAGTGAGTTTCCATCAAGGACAACACCTGTGTCATAGTGCCAACAATCTCCCCCTTTGGACTTGATGGCAACCCCAAGTCACTCTCCCCCTTTGTCGTCAAGGGAAAAGGGTTATGCTCCCCTTGAGTACATGCTGAATTCTCTGATATGCTGAAGTGTGCTGATTGAGCTCCATGCTCAAGTCC
This sequence comes from Pinus taeda, assembly GCA_000404065.3. Taxonomy (NCBI): domain Eukaryota; kingdom Viridiplantae; phylum Streptophyta; class Pinopsida; order Pinales; family Pinaceae; genus Pinus; species Pinus taeda. The sequence goes on along the minus strand of APFE031255735.1, from coordinate 345,238 downwards.
ATGCTCCCCGTGAATATAAGAAAGGTCTGCAAAAATATGACTCTATACATACATCATAAATGACCTTCCTATCACCAATGACTCATACATACATCCATCTCCCAACCAAGTAGGGATATACCAAGTTTGACTCATCCACCCAACCAAGTGGGTATATACCAAATGTTTATACATGTCAAAACAAGAGCATTACATCATCCATCCCATGCATAGTGGGGAAACAAAATAGGTCATTTCATGACCTTGACTAAAAAAGATATGCATGACATAGAGACCATATATCTGAAACAAGACTATGATAGTTATTAACAACTATCATTAGCAGCATCTCTTAATCACCATCCAAACCAACAACCATGATCTCCCCCTGAACCTGTTCCACCTGAATAAAAACAACTGTGAATTTGTATGAAGATCTTCTAAGATAATGTCAACAATGCATTATTAGAAGTATATGCTCCCCCTGAACCTATGCCAGATGATCACTGTCAGACCCATATTAGACTCCTTTCATCCTGAGTCTGACCCACTGTTTTTCTTCAAACCAACATATACGTGACTGTATCCATAGCAACATGCGTATGTACGTAGATATGCTTCATGAAACTTGTGTATAACCACTTTTCTCTGAAACAGATAAGTTTCAACAGCAAGATGATGCATCAACTACTCCCAGCTTCTGTATGAGATATTCAAATGTCTCTCTGGGCGGTGGTTTTGTGAATATATCAGCAACCTGTTCTTTGGAGGGAACATACTTAATTTGACCTTTTGTTCAAGCATTGTTCACGTAGAAAATGATATTTGATGGGTATGTGCTTGGTCTTGGAATGCATGAATGAATTTTTTGAAATACTGAATGCACTTGTATTATCACATAGAATGGAGATGGGTGGAGTACATGTGATCTGAATGTCTTGCAATGTTTTCATCATCCAAAGGAATTGTGTGTAGCCAAATGCAACAACCACATATTTTGCTTCAGCTGTAGATAATGCAATTGAACTTTGTTTCTTGTTGAACCAAGACACTATTCTGGAACCCATATAGAATGCACCACCACTAGTGCTTTTTCTATCATCAATGCTTCCTGCCCAATCTGCATCTGTATATGCATGAAGTGTAAGATCTGTATCTCTAGGATACCATAAACCAAAATTCTGTGTTCCTTGAAGATATTTGAAAATCCTTTTGACGGCCTGAAGGTGTGATTCCTTTGGATTGGCTTGGAATCTTCCAACTATTCCTATTGCATGCATGATGTCTGGTTGGGTACCTGTTAGATAAAGCAGACTCCCAATCATGGATCTATAGGTTGGTTGATGTACTGCTGCTGATTCATCATTTGATTTGAGACTACATCCTGTTACCATAGGGGTACATACTGGTTTAGAATCTTCCATGCTTAAGATATGCTTGAGAGACTTGGTTTGTGACAAAAAGATACCATCTTTATTTTGTTGAACTTGTAGACCAAGAAAATATGTGAGCTCACCAATCAGGGACATTTCAAATTCTTTCTGCATTACCAAAGAAAAGTTTTGACTCATGGCTTCTTCATTGCTACCAAAAACGATATCATCAACATACAGAACAAGTATTATCAATTTACTATTGTCAATCTTTGTATATAGATTGCATTAGCTGGTCCTTTTGTAAAACCTTGTTGATGGAGGTATTTGTCAAGACGGTAATACCAGGCCCTTGGAGCTTGTTTTAGACCATAGAGAGCCTTTCTGAGTTTGCATACAAGTTTTGGATCATTTCCAAGGATGAATCTGTCTGGTTGTTCAATATATACTTCTTCTTCTAAGTCCCCATTAAGAAAGGCCGATTTTACATCCATTTGGTATACTTTGAATTTCTGAAAACTAGAAAGAGCAAGGAACATTCTTATGGCTTCAAGTCTAGCAACATGTGCAAAAGTCTCTTCAAAATCTATACCTTCTTGTTGAGCATATCCTTTACAAACAAGTCTGGCCTTGTTTCTAATAACTTCACCATTTTCATTCAGCTTGTTTTTGAATATCCATTTGGTTCCTATGATATTCTTATTATGAGGTCTAGGAACTAATTCCCAAGTATTATTCTTTTCAATTTGCTCAAGTTCTTCATTCATGGCCTTGACCCAACATTCATCTTTGTATGCTTCATTTACATTTTGAGGTTCGATGGAGGAAAGCAATGCTAGATAGCTTGAAGCTTCTGTAATAGTTCTTCTTGTCTACACACCTGCCTCTTTCTGTCCCACAATTTGAGTCTCTGGATGATTTTTCTGAACATACCTGGATGGAGTCTTTTCTTCTGCCATTATCTATTCTTCTGGTGATTCATTGGTTTCTTCTTCAGAATTAGTATGATTTGATGTGGAAGGATAATCCTCATCTTTTCCACAATTTTCGGTTTTTACCTGCTTTGGATTTTTGCATGCTTCATCAACCACAACATCAATACTTTCAATAATTTTCCCAAGTCTTTTATTATAACACTTATATCCTTTACTTTAGGAAGAGTAACCAAGGAGAATGCCTTCATCTGCTCTGGGTTCAAACTTGCCAAGTTTTTCATCACTCCTTTTGATGTAACATTTGCTTCCAAAAACTTTGAAGTATTTTATGGTAGGAGTCTTACCATACCAAAGTTCATGTGAATTTTGAGTGCTGTTTACCTGAACATTTGCTTTGTTGAGAATAGTGACGGTAGCGAATGCAGCTTCACCCCAGAAGGTTGCAAGAGTTCTAGATTCATCTAGCATAGCACGAGCCATTTGTTGAACAATTGTGTTCATCTTTTCTACCACTCCATTTTGTTGAGGAGCCCTTGCAGTGGAGAATTTCCTTTTTATTCCATGTTCTTCACAAAAGTCAAAGAATTCATTCGAGGTAAATTCCCTTCCTCGATCAGATCTGAGACATTTGATTTTTCGATCTAATTCATTTTCAACCAGGGCTTTGAAGGCTTTGAACTTTCCAAATGCTTCATCTTTATGCTTTAGAAGCCCTATCCAACACATTCTGGAAAAACCATCAATGAAAAATATAAAATATTCCTCTCCACGAGGTGAATTTTTCCTTGATGGACCACATAAATCAATATGAACAAGTTCAAGATGCTTACTAGCTGATCCTTCCTTTTCAGGGAATTGCGACCTGGTTTTCTTACTAAATTGACATGATTTTCATATTGTATTTTCTAGAATGCTGATATTAGGAAGATCACGAACAACCTAGAATTTGCTTGCTTTTCTTATTTGAGAGAAGCGTAGATGCCCCAATCTTCTGTGCCATAGCTAGTGTTCGACATTTTTGCTTAGATAACACTATTGTTGTCCTCCCTTGAGTATATATAAGTTGATTGGAGTTCTTATACCTTTGATCACAATTTCTCCTGTATCAAACTCATGAACAACACATCCATTTGATCGAAATACGATTTCATTTCCTTGATCACACATTTGACTGACACTCAACAGGTTATGCTTTAGACCATCAACATACATAACATTCCCAGCTTTAACTTTTTCTTTTAAAAGAACATAACCTTTACCTTTTATGACAGCAGGAGTGTCATTTCCAAATGAGACCTTCTTTTCCTTTTCTAAGGAATTATATGACTGAAGTTTTTCCTTATCACCTGTCATGTGTTTCGAGCATCCACTGTCGATGTACCACTGATTTTCTTATCCTTCTGCATACAGGGCTATACCACATATTTCTATTTGTGGTTCTTTCTTTCTCCATATTTTGAGATTTAATGAAGTTTGCTCCTTCTGAGATGTTTGCCAAAATTTACTCCTGCATTCAGATTCTTCGTGACCAAAGTTGTTGTAGATAGGGAATTCTATTTCATTTTCAAGAAGAGAAAAGTTATTGTAGGTCCGTTTCATGATCCCCGTCACATTCCTTTGATTTCGTGCGTCTCTAGTCATGATGGTCTTATAAGCAACACATTGAGAAACTTTGTGTCCAAAGTTATGACATGAAAAACATTGGCCATTAAAGACGTTCCTACGATTATCGAATCTACTGACCTGATGATTATAGTTGCTATTGATATTCATTCTTGAAGCAGATTGAGTATGATTTACTTGAGATTTGTAGCTTCTGTTCATCCTTGAAGTAAATTGAGCCTGATTTACCTGGTGATCTGCTTTATGCCTTTGCTTTCGATTGTCAAACTGTTCACTACTCTTTGCTGCATCAAGATAGCTTTTAGTGGAGGTTGATGGCTTCTGTGCTTGGGATGCTTCATCAGTATATCCAAAACCTGTCTTTATCAGAGGAGAACGTTGCACTTTGATAATTTCATTTAAGGTTTCTGATCCTTTAGTAAATCTAATATTGAGAGCTTTTGTTTTCTTAATATCCTTTCTTAGACCCACAATTTCACATTCTAGTTTTTCATTGTGTTTCTCTCTTTCAGCAAATTGGAATGTCAGAGTATCTATAATCATATTCTTTTCTTCTAAACATATTTTGAGTTTAGATATTTCTTCATAAAGGTCATTTTCATCTAAAACATCCAAGAAATCATCATCTTCAAAAGCCATTAGAAGTCTATAGTCATTACTATTTTCATTTTCATCACTATTTGATAAACCATCGCTATCTTCATGAGTATAGTATCTCTTCTTACTTACACTTTGTTTTCTATTCCATTTTGCTGATTCATTACCTTTATCAAGCTTATCTTTATGAGGACATTTGGCAGCATAATGACCGACTCTTCCACAAGCAAAACATTTGAAAGGTAGTTTACCTCTGAATCTACTGGAACCTCGTTGAAGGTTCTTGACAACGTTTGCTTCTTCCTCTCCTTCTAAAATATGCCCTGATTCATTGAGTTCTTCTCTTCTTGAAGCTTTGAATGCGGCTTCTCTCATATTTGATGGACCTCCTTTTCTCATTTCGAAAGCAGTTAAGATTATGTGCAGTTTTGTCATAGTAATAGTCTGAAGATCCTGCTTTTCTTCTATGGTAGATACTTTTGATTCAAACTTAGTAGACAAGGATCTTAAAACCTTTTCAACTAAAGTAACTTATTTTATCTCTTCACCCAAGTTATTCATGCAATTAACAATCTCATCTATATGTAAGAAGTAACTAGCAATACTTTCATCATTGTGCATTTTGAGAGTTTCATATTGAATTCTGAGAGATTACAGTGTTGCACGTTTTACCTGATTGTCTCCTTCATAGCTTAGAATGATCTTGTCCCATATTTCTTTGGCAGTTTTAAGCTGCATAACTTTCACAAATTCTGATTGTGACAAACTCCCCAATAATGTATTGACATCCTTGGCATTGGTTTCATATTGCTTTTTACCTACCGTATCTGTAGGAATTGTTGATGGAAATGTATATCCTCCTTCCATGATTTCCCAGACATCTGTTCCAAGAAATTGAAGATAAGCTGTAGTTCTTACCTTCCAATAAACGAAGTTTCTCCCATCAAAGATTGGTGGTCTAATGGATCCCTTTCTTTCGTAGTTACTCATGATGATATATCTTCCTTCAAGTGATCAAGCTTCTTCTGAAGGACTTGCTCTGATACCAATTGTTGGAAATAATACTGAGAGGGGGG